>VZTD01002528.1:675180-947538 GCA_013397725.1 Rhagologus leucostigma | reverse complement strand
GGAGGGACGAGCGGGACGAGCCGGACGAGCCCCGCGGGGTGCGGCGGAGCCCGGCGCGGTGCCCCCGGCGCGGTCCGGGCTCGGCGCGGGTGCTGGCGGCTGTGAGCGGGGTCGTGGGCAGGAGAGCGGCGCCGCTCGCCCGGGGTGATGTTCAATCACTGGTCCTGACAACTTTGTTTTCCCGTCTCGCTTGCCAGGGGCTGGGAGGAGGAGGCAGAAGTAGCGGCTGTCACGCCGAAAGTGGTGCGAGCCCTCAGGTCTCCCCTGACGCCCCTTCCTCAGACCGAGAACAGGTACGGGCTGGCCGCCCGCAGGTGGGTCCGTGAGGTCGGGTCTACAAAAGCAGAAATTCGCCTTTGCTACGCTTCATTCTTCCTTTTGTTTCGACAGCTTGATCAGAGAGAGCGTTAGAGATTATTAGAGAAAATGACACTTTGCTTTAACTGTAATGAATTACTTGCTCGTGGGCCCTCTTAATGACGGCTGTCACTCTGCCGTTGGTTTTGAGCCCAATAAAATGTTGCGTAGAGTAGTTTTGTTAGCATACGATGCAAAAAGTGCGTGCTGAATGGCATGTTCCAGGTATCTTTTATTCTTCTTTCCAGGAAGGTGGAGGTGGAGCTGGATAATACTGTTACTGTTTTTCTAATGTGTATTTAGTTAAAAATACAGATTTACAATTTACAGTCCATAGGATGGAGGTGAGACATACGAAGCCTGTTTCATTTTGTGTTGGCATGGTACTTTGTGGGAGCCCATTCACTTGATCCTGTATTTTGACCTTTTAGATCAGTGTAGATCTTTGCTTTACAGCCTGTTATTTTATACTGTGAAGTTTAATATGAAATACTTCATAAAATCAGCTGTGAAACAAGTTGTGTCTTACATGCAGATTTCAATACTAATGACTTGTTTTCATGCTCTTAAATGGTCACACACTCTAGAAAAACTAATAGTGCAGAAGACGGTGGTGTAATCCATACATGAGATAAATACTATGTAAGAAGTAGTTTTGAAATAATTTTTGCTTTTCTCTTTTACTTTATATGGCCTTATTAACATTGCCGTTTCCATGACTATTATATGTTAATATAAAAAACACATAATAAAAATTAGAAAGAACTTAAGAATTGGGTCTTTCACAGAAACTGTCATGTCCTGGTTGCGTTGAAGACAATGGTGACAGTGCAGTTAACCTTACTGAGGCCACCATCTCACCCAATCTAGTTGAATTTGACAGCTTATGCTTTCCCTAAGTGAATGCAGGTGATGTTAGTTATAGTAACCATTGCAGTGTACCCTAACAATGCATTACTTAATGTGTTTCTGATGAGAGACCCTTGTGCTCCCTCCCTCAAAATTTAGAGCTTTCAAAAGCTCTAAGTTTATAGCATCTTTCAAAATCAGAGTGAAAGAAAAGGAACAGAATTCTGCAAAAGTTCCTATCTGGTGTTATGAGCTTCTAGCCTGCTTCTTTTTCCTATTCTCCTTTTTTCGCTTTCTGCCTTTTTCCCCTTCTTTTCCCCCTTTGCAATGTATTGGTTTTGCAGTATGTACTCAGTTCTGCTTTGCTTTTTTTGTAGCCATTACACCATTCTTCTCTCTGTTTTGGGTTATGTCTGTGGTTTCCCCCTGGCCTGTCTCCTCACGCTCTTCCCTGCTAGTTTCTGAGCTGCATCTCCTTTCACTCAGCTCTGTGTGCTATACCATGGAGTTGCATTGACTAGAAATGCTGGCAGAGAGCACTTCAGAGAACAGCCTAGCTATTTCCCATCTGCTGTTAGTACACTCACAAATGGAGCAAAGAAAGTAGAAGCAACACATACCAAAGAGGTCTGAAAATCCATGGCATGTTTTTAACCTCTGTAATAGGGCAAGTGAGCTTGAGATTTTAAATATGTATTTTTCCTTATTCTCCTTGGAGGATTTTGGCACCAGTTTGGAGCTAGTTTTGGTCAACTTGAAATTGTATTTCTCCATGACTAACTGACTGCATAAGTGTGTCAAGTAAATAATTCACCAAAGAAAGTTTCAATTTACTAAAGCTCCTGTAACCATAGTGTCTTTGGAGAGATGTCTTGCCAGCTGAATCCAAGAATGGATGTGCTTTCTCACCTGAGCGACTATGCTCAGTAAGCTGGCCTGACAGGAGTTTGTGGTGCATGTTTGGCATATGAGAAAGGAGAGAGAGCTGCTGGGCTGGACTGACCAGGAGCTGTTACTTCATCCAGAGAGCAGCAAGACTGGGCAGGGAGCCATGCTGGAGGGGTTTGATCCAGGCAGCAGCTGGACTGGGCCTGGCTAAGGGCCATGCTGGAGGGTTTGATCCAGAGAGCATCTGGACTCATTCAGGAGGTTCAGACCAATCCCTCAGTGATGGAGATGGATGGCCTGGTCAATAGGAATTAGATTCCAGTGTGCAGTGGGGAAGTATGGTTCTCCTAAACTACCCTGATCATTTGAATGGCATTGCTGTGTTATTGACAGCAATGTCCTTTCCTGCATAAGAGGGTGTGTGTGGATGTTTCCAGGAAAGGAAAAAGAAAAAAACCTGGGCCCTATCCTTCTTGATCTCTAAGTATAAGTAATCTAGACAATCTTCACAGTCACAAGCTAATCTTTTTTCTTATCATGATTTCCGTTGCTGTTGGAGGCGTATTTGTAACCAGACATCTCCCAAAGAATCTCTAAGGCCCTATTATTCTGTTGCCTCGCAGTATTGAAAGCTAATCTGTTCTTTTACTTTGAGTAATTCTTTTAAAAGGATGAAACTGAAGGATGAAAGGATGAAAAGCAGGGGATTGGATCAGACTGTCTTAGATATTTCGGCAGCTCTTATGCACAGCAATATTTAAATACATGGTGACCAGGCACCTAAAGTTCTCTGAAGACCTATGTCGTAGTAAATAACCTTGATGATGTGGTTTGTCTCTTACAGGATATTGCTTACCCCTTTTTCTTGTTAAGTGTTAGCTAATTGGAGCAATGTGACTGCCTCTACAGTGTGACTTGCAGGTTTTGTCTTGGGTTTATTTCATAGCCTACCGTGCCTGTTAGTAGGGTTTCTTACTGAAAAGGAAGTCCATTGTTAGTAAGACATGTCTAGTAGTCCCCAGATTTATTCACGGAACCAGTATCATTTATACTGCAATACTATATTCTCTGGCAAATCCTCCTATCTATGCCTCCTACCATCCTCTCAATTTTTAAGCTGTAACTGCATGTACAATTTATATTTTCCTAAGCCAACAGTACAACCGAAACCAGAAGTCTTGTATTTTTCCCACCTTTAGACCCTTGGTCTTCCCTCTCTCCTTTCTTGTCTCTCCAGCTGTGTTTGTGCAGGCATATTTTTTGTGTAGTGGTTGCTTTAATAGTAGAACAGAAGGCTCAGTACTGCTAGTGCTTATCATGGGAAAGTGAAAATAGTAAGAAAAGCTAGGTAGTCTTTTCTTTGTTATGAGGCCCAGGCTGTGCTAGGTTAAATTTAGGCAGAAATTCTAGCTCCTATTATACTATCCAGGAATATGTAGCAGATAAATAATGCCAGCTTCTGCAAGGGAAGTGAAAATAGCACTATTTATATATACTTTATATAAAGTAACAACAAGGCAACAGTCCCCTGAAGAACTGACCACCATAACTCTGTTACTCTGTGTTGCTAGTTTTAAGGCATTCACTTACTATTTCCCTGGCTTGCTCTCTGTCTTTGCAGGTCCAAGGCAAGCACAGAGTAAAGACCACTGGGGTAATTGAACAGTGGGAGGAAGTGATTGAGGAGCTATGAGTAAACAAGTTAGTATTAGTACAGTGTTCCATAGTGTTGATTTCTCCAATTCCTCTCTCAGCAGCAGATCTTTATGCAGGCCTAGGAAATAAGCAGCTGTACTTAATTAACTATGCTACAGAGACCTGTACATTCTGTCTCCTGTCAAAATATTGCATTCAGGCAGTCAGAAGGGAAGGAAGATACAGGTTAATACCACAATTATGGAGTAGCCCAGTATATGGCACAAATAATTTGCCATGGTTTAGATTGGTCAGCAATGGGGTCCACTTCACTAATTTTACTGCTCTCTTAATGTTTTGCCCCTTCATTCCCAAGCAATGCATGCAGACATATTTTAGGAGCACATTTTGAACATATGCGTCATGTATTAGTTCTGTCTAAATGAATAGGTGTTCAGTTGAAAGCTGCTGCCAGGACACATTTATGTTCTGACAGTGGTGAAAGGTTTCCCAGACTCATTCTGTTTACTTGGTCCAAGTGCCACTGCTCTGTCATTCTATCATGTGCTCTTGTAACATGATTTTAGTGTAACTGCCTTATTCTTTTCACTTCACCCACCGTGAGGCTCTGAATGTTGCTTGCCATGTTACCTGTAATGCAGTTTATGGATTTTATAAATAAAAAGTATGTGATGTTATGCATAACCCTGGTGAATGCACTGGAGGGTCTTTCAAATAACTTAAAGATGCAGTTTGTGTTAAACACCTGATTTAGCATTCCTTAGATAAGCGATACCTCCATAGGAACTTGAGCAAAGATAGGAGGATCAGTCTCTTTAACGGTTTCTGTGATTAATGTTTCAAGACAAATTCTTACTCCTGTGGTTTGATAAAGCCATTTTTATAGTCCATTTCACCAAGAATTTAAATTGTGTATTGCCTTATTAATCAAGGTGTTGTGAACTTTAAAAACAGCACTCTATCCTTATCATCTGATTAATCTGAAATAGTGTCAAAGACAGCTCTTAAGAGCACCCTTCCTAGGGAAGTATGGATTGTGTTTTTTAATAGTATTCAACTAATGGATGATGAGATTCAAATATAAATTAGTCCCTGCAAGGGAGAGATTAAGACAGAAGATATTCACATTCTGGGTAATGCTATTCATTGCCACTTTGGCAGAATGATAAAAATGTGCAATTTTGCATACAGAAGTTATCCTTTATAGCTGGAGATGCTCAGCTTGAGCATAGTTAGAGCTCCTGTGCTGCTTCAGACAGACAAGGGCAAGAAGTTATAGAAAAGAAGAGCAACACCTGGTTCTGCTGGGTGTGGAGTGAATGGCCAATGAGTGGGATTTTCCCTTATTTTCAGTGTGAACTTACTAGGGAGGTGAAATTTTCATTGCTTTCACTGCTGCCAGACAGTCCAGTTCTGAGCAGTTTTGAAAATCTCATCCCACATTCTTTGTTTCCACCTGATTTTGAGGGAATTCTAGAGGAGTGGCCTTTCAATCTTGCGTGTATCTTCATGTTACAGTATAACTCGCAGCACCAGCTTTCCTTTTTTGATCTGCCTTTTTGTTTTGTTCCCTACCATTCCTCCATCTTATGCCCATACCTTTTTCCTACTCTGATAACTGTTTGGGGTTGAGTTTAGTTTTGTTTTTAAAGGGCTTCCCTTTTCTTTCTCTCCCTGTACCTTGCACCTTTCTGCTCCCCCAGAACCCTATGCTGCTTGACATACCTCTCTGGTGATTCCCTGCAGTAAGGTTCCCTGTTGTCTCAGGACTGAATGCTGTAGGAGCGGCAAAAGGGACCATGGATTTTCTGTATAGTTTCTGTATTTCTTATTCTAAAGGTGGATACAATCCTTGTCTTAAAGAATTTTACAGTTTGAGGATCTGCTGTCTTCCTGAGAGCAAGATATAGAATAAAAACGTGCTGATAAATATGGCACATGGTCTTAATCTACTGCAGATTTATTAAAGTACAGATGGTGTACTTCCTGAGTTCTTAGAATTACCATAGGAAGTATGTGGTCCTCAAGCTGTTTGTATATGATTAAAAAAAACCCCTATTTTTCAGATTTGGTCCAATGAGATTGGCTTTGAGAACATCTAAGCCCTAAAGAAAATGCAGCTGAAATTTCCCTGTATCATCAGTTTTATGAGTTCAAGCCAACAGAATGTTTCTACTTCGAGTTCTCGTTTAGCCTAATAGTTAAGGAAATCAGTTGAATGTAGCCTGATATCTGCGTTGTTAGGCACATTATCTGATTTCGTTGCAGAAGTTGTAGTGCTGCTCTAAGTAGTGAACAAAGACTGTCATCCACTAGGTCAGGTAAATTCATTTAATGATAAATGTTGCCTTGCACAATTGTCTGAAATTAGCAGAAATTTAATCTGAGTCTGATGTCTGCACAACTTTGCCGTGAATAATGCAGTAGAAGTCTGGGCTGCCTCTTGCACACCCATTTTTATCTAGATGCAAAAAGATTTCACTCATGTGAAGCAGAGGCCACTCTGACAGTGAAACAGAAATTCAGAAATTTAACTTTTAATGGAATGAGATATTGTTTTACATCTCTTGCAAATAAATTGTTTTAATTTTGTACCTTTTGCACCATATAAAGAGCATTGAGTTAATCTTATGTGTAAAAAGCCACAGAAGAAGCATTTTGGTGATCTATCATGTGCCTGCACTAGATGAATAAACAATTTAGATTAAAATTCCTGTCTGGTTTTCTGCTCAATTGTGCCGTTTTCACCGATCTTTGCATGGGTTACAGAAAGGGAGGGAAAGACTCCTTTTTCCTTTTTTTTTTTCCATGATGGCTGTAAAAGTGATTGTGAGGATTTAATGACAAAACAGAACAGAGATTTATTTTGTTCTTTCTTTTTGCTCTGACTTACTCCTTTTTGAATTTTTCGGGTCTTGAAAATGAGTGCATAAAAAACAATTACATATTAAAAAATGAGGCAACTTGCTTGTGTTGATCTAATGAATTTAAAAACACTAAAAGTCTGTGGAGTAAAGCTTGTGTTTGAGAGAATATTTATTCATTGCCCCCCAGATCTCAGGCCATAAATTAATACGAAGCTGTAAGGACCTTGTAATGACTGTCTGCACAGAGTTGTGAAAGAATGTTGGTGTTCTGCTGCTGCCTGCAAACGCACCTCGAAGGGAGCTGATCAAATCTAACTGCCTGCCCTGACTTGGTCATCCTGGCAGCCTTCACACATTAGAGAAGGTCTCTTCTGGCCAGCTGTGGCTCAGAAGGGCTGAGGTCACTTCTCAAGTCAGCATCCAACATCTTGGGTTTTAGTTGTATTGAAAGGCTTATTTGCAGCAGTAAAGTGCACTTGGCTTATATCAGTAGTTCCTTTTTTTTTTTCTTTAAGATGCGGTTTAGGCAGCTAAACTTTTGCCTGTAGCCATTTCTCTTATTTCAAGCTGCAGCTGCAGAATAGTCATTTGAGGTTACTGAGTTAAAGAAGCGAGAGAGAGGAAGCATGATTTAGTGCTAACTAAATTTGTTTGAGAACTGGAAAGGGCCTACCTGGTTGTTCTGCGTAGACAGAACCATTCAGACCAAGCTGCAATAAACCTGTGTACATAAATTTTGTAGGCAGAATATTTTCTAGCACTTGCTATGTGAGATCTGTGGAGTTTTTAGCTCTGAACTATGTGCTCTGAGAGCCTTCTGCTATTTGAAAGTCACTCCTTGAGAAAAAATGAGAGAAAGAGCTGTATGCAAAGGCAGCTACTCCTGTAACAGTAGGCAGCGCTGACTGTTACAATCTGTTGAAGTCACTGCAAAACTGAAAGGGTAGAGTTTATGTTGTGTTGTCTTACCCTTGTCCTCAACAAGGAGCATACAGACTGGATGCTTCCTTAGGTGCACTGAGTGTATACTGGGAAGAATTTCTTGGTGGTGGGAAAAACGGAAGAGGGCTGTTCTCTCTCCTCTGTAGCCTACATTCTGTGGGAATTGCTGCTAGGGGAGATTGAGTCTCTAGAAAATTCATGGACAATGGAAAGAAAAAGAAAGGTGGTTCTTTCTTTTTCCTTCCCTGTCAGCCATGACCATGACAGTCAGTTCAGCAGCAAAATAAACAAGCATTTATTCTTCTCTTTCTTCTTCAGTCAGTCTTCTCATTTGAAGTGTTTAAGAAGAAGAGGCTCAGGAGGGACCTTATTGATAGCTGAAGGGAGGGTGCAAGGAGGATGGAGCCAAGTTCTTAGTGGTGCTCAGTGGTAGAACAGAGGCAGTGGGCACCAGCTGAAACACAAGGAATTCCCTCTGACCATCAGGCAACACTTTTTCACTCTGAGAGTGATTGAGCACTGGCACAGGCTGCCCAGGGAGGTTGTGGAGTCTCCATGCTTGGAGATATTCAAAAGTATCTCGATGCAGTCCTTGATGACCCTCTCTAGGTGACTCTGCCTGAGCAGGAAGTTTGGACCAGATGACTTCTAGAGATGCCTTCCAACCTCAGCCACTCTGTGATTCTGTGGGTTGAAATGGCATCTTTCCCAAGCAAGGTCTTCAAAATGAGCTTGTCAGAAATCTTGTTGGTAAGGAGTCTCCATGTTGTAGCAGGTGAAGGCAATGGAGTTTTGGTCCTTGTCAGTAAACGCAGTGATGGGTCAGAAGAACAGTGCACTGTATGCAAAGCAGGAAGACCCTTTCTCTTCGTGTGTGAGTGCATCTGTATGGAGATTTATCAGTTGTTCTTTAAGAACAGCACACAGCATCTCTGTCTTCTGTGTTTCTACTTCTGATTTGGACAAATAGGCTGCAAAGTCCAAGGGCTCTGTAAGTAGTCAATCAGTGGAAAGAAGCAAAAAGGAGAGGGAGGTGGCAGGGAGGAAGATGGTGAGGGGCAGAGAAAATAGAAATGCCAGAGGACAAATCTTTATGATAAATGGCAATCCACACGGTGGAAGGCTGATGGTAGAAGAGGGTAATTGTATGAGATTGGACCTAGACACAGGATGAACTGAGGTGAATGGAATAAAACCTTGGTATCTCAGTCATTTACTAGTTTACATCTCAGTCTTCTACCAGGGCTGCCCAGAGCAAGAGGACCACACAGGAGTTTCGTGAAAATAAGACAGGAATTAAAGATCACTGTCTGGCACTTGCCCTGGTTCCTTTTACAAACATTTATTCTTGCTGTGTAAATAAAGAATAAACAAGGCAGGAAGTATTACACTTGAGTCAGTAAGTTAAGGTCAAAGGACAAAGATCCACTTCACCTGTGGTGTTTCCTGTATATATTATATTCTCTCTGAATATTGCATTTCATCAACAATTTTAGGAAATCACATCTGCTAAATATTTTACTAGTGAATATTTTAAATATCTTCAAAACATAATTTCCAAGAGGCTTTCCATTTCATTTATTTTTTAAAATTACATTTGCTGATTACAGTGTAAAGTGGAAAATATAATTCAGACTATGAAATAGGGTTATTTTAAAGAATCAAATATTTTATAGTCCCTAGCAGCAAACTCTCCTTTAATAATAGGAGCTTCACAATAGAAGTCAATAAGATTTGTTTGGCAGTGTTTTCAGCTAAACCAATGGTTATTAATCTTATTGTCATAGCAAAGTAAATGTGACAGCATTGGTAGAATATGTTCTTTTTTTTGAAGATTATTGCTTTTTCTCCTCCTGCTCCCTTTTAACAGAACAACTCTTAATAAAAATGGAATTTACCAGTTTGAACAGGCTTCAAAATGTAAGGCAATTCAGGACAACATTTTGTCATCATCTATCAAGAAGAAAAGGTAGGTGTTTGCTGTCCTTTCTACTTTGTTTGCTTTAAATAGAAGGGTAAAAGACTGTCTTTTTTTTACATAATTCTTGGTATATTAATGTGGAGCTATGCAACAGAAAACTGAATTTGTTCAACCAGTGTTTGCTGCATTTTTTCTTTTCCATGGATGAGATTTATTCGGGGTTGGATTTTAACTTTTCTATTTTCACAATACAAGATTTCTTCTTGTTAGTTAGCAACATTACATTTCAAGTTATTCACAAAAATATTGAGTAGAAATGTGGGGTATAAGTTCATTCTTGAGTGTTTTTTCCCTGGCTGGTAAACACTCCTCCTTGTTATGAGCAACTTCAGTTAATGATTCAGTTCAGCATATTAACTAGAGTAAGTATGGAAATGCACTAGTATAAAGACTTGCTGGTTAGTTGCATGAACTATGATAACTAGTCCACAGGAAACTAACAGTCCCATTTTAGACACATTGGAAAAAACCCAAACCAAATTAATTTTGGGTTTCAACTTGCTGTTCTGTATTTTTCTGGCATGGAGAAAAATCCAAGTTTGATATCAGCCCTGCTCAAATTCTTTGTCACTTTCTAAAGTGAAAAGGGGAGAAGCAGCCCATTGTTTCTGACATGTAACATTTTTCCTATATGGATGCACGAATAAATAAAAGGATACACCAATAAATAAAACATTGTAAGTAAGAAAGGCTTCCCATTAGGACTGAGTTGCAGCTTAAAATGGGTGGTGTCATGGTGTCTTTAAAACTGGGAGCTTCCCTCCCCACTGCCATCCATTTGGGAAAAGGAATGGAATGAGAAACAAAAGGTGAGCTGAAAATAATTATATGCCTTTCTCTATTCAAAGTACTGGAGAAGTCAAATTTTTCCTTAACACCAAAACAACATTAAATGATGATTTAAAAACTTATTCTGTCTTTTATGCCCCCTCCTCACTTTCTTATTGCATTTAAAGGTCTTTCACCTCTTTTTAAGTCATCATATTTCCAGCATTTTGTCTTTGCTCTTATTATTACTTATTTATTTATTTCTTCTTTTTTCCCCCTTCTTTACAACGTCTTCTCCCATCAATATTCCACCTGTTTCAGCAACACTATCACTGAAGTTTTTATTTTTTTGAAAGGTGGTAGACCACCATGTTACTGATGCAGTGATAGTGAGAGCTGAAACATAGACTGGCAGAGGTCGAATAATGCAGTTGACTGAAAACTTAAGTGATTAACACCAGGAGAGGGAAAAGCAGTCACTGTATTCCCTTCAAAATCCACTAACAGCATTATAAATGCTGCTGTTTATCCCACACATTGCAAAATTGTACAGTCTTTGGAGCACTTCATATTGAGAACATTTTGGAGCTGAGATTCTAGGAGAAACTTTAAAAAGTACAAGACCTTTATTCTGTGGTTAAAGAGAAAGGGGCTGCACCATTTAATGAGGCAGAAAATTAATTGGGCAGGTAGGAAGAGAAACAGAGTCTTGGAACGAAGGAGCAAGGGATTGCTTTTTGCCATGAATACTGCAGCTATTGCCCTTCACTGAGAGGAGCTGCAGGAATTTTGTTGCTTTTTCAAGGTGTGACCCATGGGCATGGTATATAAATGCGTTATATTGGAGTTCTAGACTTGCAGGGACATTCTGGAAGCTCCTGCCTCTTAAGTTGGAAGAAAGAGAAAAAAATTACTAGTTTAAAGCTTGTGAAATGATTTGATAGTAAGAAATGCTATGTAATTGGGAAGTTATTATTATTGCAAGTATGTGCTGGTGGTGACGAAAAGCCTGAAATGCTGAGTTTTGTCAGCAGTTTGCCATTTTTATTCTAGAGCAAGCCCTGTGTACACTCTCCTGAGGGCTTTTAAAACTGGTATTTGTTTTGGTAGTATTAAAGTGTCCAAAGGCAAAACAGATCCTCCCCTTATTTTGCATTTCCTGCCTTTGTTTTTCTTTGTATTTGTTTCTTTCTTGAACATAAACTGTCAAGTAGAAACGTGTCCTTTTTTCACTCCTGCTGCTCAATCTTCCTTCTAATTCAAATGCCTTTTGTACAAGTTGGTATTTAGTTTTAGCAAATAACCAGTGGGACTGCATCTGTCTGTTCTGACATTTTACCTGTTGTCTCCATGCTATCTCAACACTTCTGTCCTTGCTGTTGTCCTTTAGCTATCTGCCAAAAATCAGAAGATACTAATACTTTGTCAGTGCCTGAATGTGCATAGTAATTCCACCTTAGCAACTGCAGTTAACATAGAAGGTCACTGACTACCTGACAAATACTGTAGGCAAAAAAAAAAACCAACCCTTCCAGGTGTTATTTGTCAGTCGGGCTCTTATAGTATAAGTGAGTTTCCTAGCACAGTAAATTGTTATAATGGTTGTGGTGCAGGTGGCAGACAAAAACAGGGCAAAACAAAACGTGTTCCATTCATTCATTCACTCTTCTCAGCACTGTAATTATTGTGTTGTCCAAGTATTTTTGTAGTTCAATTTACCTCAGCTTTTTTAATCTTAATAATAAAACCATTTTAGCATCAGTGAATATATGCTGTAGGCTCCTGGGTGTCAGTGGAAATGTATGTAGCGTCCCAGCTCTTTAAAATGGAACAGAGGAGAAGACGATTGGGTTACAGCAGAGTCATGAAATGATTCTCTGGTAATCTGAACTGATTCCTTTGGAGAAGTGAGTCCCAAAGCCTCCTTTAATGCAAGAAATGCCAAAACTGGCTTTCTGAGAGGAAAACAAAGCTTTCTGGGCTGTAAACCCAGCTGCAGCAAATCCCAGAGCTTCATGTTGAGTCTTTAAAAAATTATCTACTGGAATACTGTCTGTAATCAAGTGGAGTTCGTTTCATAGAAACCTTTTATTGGTGTGAGCAGATGCCTTGCAGAGCTGCCACAGTTGGGAGCTCCTGTCCCCCAGGACAGCGTGCTGGGATGTCTCTGCTGCCTGCGGCGCTGTGCCAGCTGGCAAAGACGGGTTCTGACAGTCCAGAGTGTCTTTGTAAGTCACAAGAGGAGCTAAACTGGGTGCACAGGGTGAGCAGAGGTGATGTTCTGACTTGTAAAGACCTGGAAATGGTGCTTTTCTGTGTGAGCTGGTGGGCTTGGATACCTCCGAGCAAGAGCAGTTCCATCCAGTAGAGACAGCAGTGGAAAGGCTGCAGTGTTCTTGCTTTCCAGTTGGTGTTTTTACCCGAAGTGCATTTTGCGTTACAAGTGTTAGAAGGTCCTCAGAACTAGCATTGTGGATGATGCTTTCATTCTTCTTCTTACCAGATGTTTCCCTGTAACTTGCTAATAACTTGTCAGTCCATGCAATTTCTTTCTAAATCAATGGTAATTTTTCTTTTCATTTCTGCCTCTGATCTTCATCTTATCAATGTCTTTAGGCTAGAATTTGCTTTTTCTTTATTTTTTTTTTCTCCTGGATAATGATAGCCTAAGTAACTCTTCATGGTCTGTTGTCCTGTTAATTTTTGGAATTTTTTTATAAGTCCAAGCATCTAAGAGTGATTTCTCGTTTAGATTAAGGAATAAAACTAGATGAGTTATTCAGTACCAGAATAGGCTATTTTGGTCCTGTACTTTTATCTAATCTTCAACCCGCAAACACGCCCTGCCCTGCCCTGCACTGCTGCTGACACTTGTCTGACCCCATGGTTACTCAATTTAGGCAGCAGCTTCAGCAGGAAAGTAGTTCCATTTTCTCTGGCTGCAGTTCCAAGGCTGATAACATACCAGCAGGCAGCTGCCAAAATAGGAGGGCCTTGATCCCGTTTTCTCCATTTCCATCACTCTTTGCTTATACTGGCTGTGGGGTTAGATGGATTCTTTCTTGATCTGGTTTAACACAATGAGGAAGAAGAAAATATAGATGCATATCCTTTTCCTTCTGGATTATTTTTCTGCCCTGGTAGTAAAAGTAGCCTATGAAGGCAATTGACAAGTGTAAAACCTGGCAAAAGCAAAACAGAGGTGGAGTCAGGTAGGTACCCGTAGTGACACAAGGAAGAGAAATCATTTGGAGTTGGACTGGAAGGAGGAAGAATGTACTGCACCAGGTCAGATCAGCTACAGCTGCAATGAAACTAATTTTTTTCTTTTCTTGCTTCTGCTGACTGAGTTCTTTTGAGTTGTGAAGGGCTCAGTAGAATCAGTTTAGTCAGAATCATCTAGTTCCGTTAAGAGTTTGCTAAGTGTGGAGGATGAAAATTGTACGTGTTGTCACAGATGCAAATTTAAGCCAGAGACCAGTTCTAATGCAGTATTCCTCTTAGAAGTATGATTTATTTTTCCATGTGGAAATTGGACATGATTTTACTCAGGGATAGATAAATGAGTTACTTTTAGCAATTGCAGTACTTTTATGAAGCAAACAATGTTTTTTTTTCAAATGTGGAACGGAGGGAAGGAAGCTTTCAGATAATTGACCTCTGCTGCTGCAGCCACCAGAGTGTTTTTATATATGCTCCACTTAAAAACAAGTGACATTTCTTGCCATCCCAACTCTTGTAAAACTGTTCAAAATAGACAGTTCTAAGTTCCAGCTTAAATAAACAAACTCATGATCATTTGGGTCAACACTAAGCTGTTTTTGTTAAAAAAATATGGGTTAGATCTTGTATGGAGACTTGAGTCCCATAGAATTTTAGTCATGGCATCCATATCACCTTTTCTTCCTAATTCCCCCAGTTATTGTTAGTCAGTTATTGTTTTTTAAAATCCTATATTATGATCCAGGCACAAATTGGAGAAGTAGTAATATTGAACATGAAAGGAAAAAATGTCTCCATTCTTTTGACTTCCTTGTTACAAAGTATTTCACTTATGAACAAATTTAAATCTCTTGAACAGATTTTCAAGAGCAGAGAGCTCTTTAGTTATATGTAGCAATGTAACCAAAGTTCTGGTTCATGTAAAATAGCAGATTGTTTGTTTTATTTTAGAGACCATTTAAAGGAAAACTTAGATCTGTAAATATTGGTCTATTTAGATGACTGAGCTTTGGGGACTCTATAAAGTAAACGAAAGAAAAGGCATAAAAAGTTATGAAGGATGAAGTTATGTTTCATCCTGGCCTGCTAGAGCTACTTTTTAAAATATTTTTAAAGTTTAAACCATCAAGTATAAGAATTATTTGTATTATTTTGGACCTTTGCACTTGTTATGTTTTCTAATAACTTCAAGATATTTATGGTCAATTATGTAAGTTTGAAACAAGTGTACTTTTGAAAGTTTCTGAAGTTCATTAGGACATCAGTACTAAGAAGAGATGTTTAATAGGTCATGCTAGTTAAATGAGGATAGTGCTGTTACAAATTACAAAAATAAAATGGGTCAAGGAGTACCAAAATCAATCTATTATATATGCACCATGCACATTATTATTAATACATGCATCATTTGAATGTTTTTAGAGACTGTTTCTAAATATACATACATATATATTCTAGTGTTTGATGTTGTTTCCTTTTTTAGATACTCAGAAGATTATTATCTTCACATAGTCACAAAACTGCAGAACTGCACCTGGGTAAGGAAACCAGAAGAATCTACAAAATTCAGGTAATTTTCATTCTCTCATTTAGAAAAATTGTTTACCCTAGATTTTTCTAACAAGCCATAAATTTAAATATTCCCTTTTAAACAGATAATTTTGTATTGCTTGTAGTCATTTTTATGAATCTTTCGATGCTGGGGCTGTTCTTGTTTGTTGGAACTTAACCGTGCAAACTGAGTAGAATAAAAGAACTACATAAATAATATCACCTACCTCCAGTATAATGAATAGTAAGCCAACTTAAGTAGAATGAAGTAAAATATTCCTGGCACAAACCCTACAGTATTAAAAAAATATTAGTAATATTATTTTGTCCATCTGAACTGGAACTCTGGTAAAAGACTGTAATGAAGCAGTGTATTCCTTACCCCAAAACTATTGCCTCTATTACAGGAGTGCCTGAGGCACTCATTAGGTGTGACACTGCATGTCGTGGCCCCTGAGCATGACAGCACGTGATTCTATCTGTTGTTGTTTGGAGTGGCACAGAAGGACATGCTCAGTAGGGGTAGTGATCTCTGAAAAGCCTAAACTCTCATTTGGAAATGCATCATGCTGGTTTTAAAGAACAGCTTCACTGCGCCATCCTTGTTTTCTCCAGGGCAAAAAGCTCTCTTGAATTACATTTTTACATGGATCACAATTAAAGATTCTGTCATGATTTTTAAAAATAAATAAACTGACCTAACTTCCAACTCTTTGGAGTTAACTAGCATTGAGAGCTTAATATCCACATGCTCAGCATGACCCCTTTGGAAGAAGTAGTTTTGGGGTGGGGCAGGACAGGGTAAAGGGTTTTGTGCAACGTAAGTAGCTGTGTTTGCTGTGTATAACAACTGACTAACGGTGTTTCCCAAAGATGAGGTAGGAGTATACATGGAGTTAACGTTTAAGAAACTCTTCACTGACTCAGGCAGGCCTTAGCTGTGCACTAAACTGTGCACTAGAGCTATCAAGCATAAGAAGGAGCCCATTCCATTTCAGAACAGGCAAGTGTCTTGCACAGAGTTGACAGGAGGTGAAGCTGCTCTCACCTGCTCCTCACCCTGCTACATTTGGGCTTTTTGTTTTCCAATTTGTTTTTTTTTTTTAACTTTTCTTCCTTCCGAACAGACCAGCCACCACATACCAGCCATTTGCTGCTGCTTCTGCTGTACTGGGTGTTTGAATCAGTGGCACAGTAGCCACTCCTTGGTCCAGCCTGACTTCATTTATTGCTTATACAATCTCCCCCTGCCACTGGGCCAACTTCTACTTCTTCTAGGCTAATCAAACATCCAAAACACCATGTAAAACTGGACTTTAAGTACAGGGTGCTTACTGTTCCTCATGCTGTCTTTGGCTTCCAGCAAGGCGTGTGGGTCATAAGTACTCAGGGTGGGTTATGCAACCAACGTTCAAACTGGAAAAATTCAAAAGACAAAACTGTGGGATGCACTAAGCCACCAAAAAAGTGTGGACTGTATGTACCTTAAGGTGATATTACTAGCTTTAATTTTGCTGAAATACCAAGCAGAAAACCATCATTTAAAAAATATGCTTCAGCACAGGCTGGACAAACTTGTTGCTGAATCAACATTCAAGGGCTGTGCTGTTACGGTTTCCTTGGTTTTTAACATCCAAACCAGCTGGAGTATTAGCTAGTTCATATGTACATAACTGATGCTGCAATTCTGATGACAGTACTGTGTATTCTTCTGTTCCTGAAATTTGATCACATTTGATGTCATCAAAGATTTCCATTGATATGACCAAGGACTGGTACCTTGGTGTAGGGCATTGTGAATGATTATTTTACAAAAGATGGGTGCTTTTGCCTAAGTCTTTTCTTTCTTTTTTCATTCTCAAAGTCTTCTCTTTTGTTTTTTGGAAATAGGATATTAAAATTTTACAGTTGTCCTTAATCCAAGACCATGCTGAAGATTTTCAAGGCTCTTAGCATTTGGTCAATAGAGGCTTTAAAAAAGATTAAAAAAAGAGGAAACCAAATTCTGTATAGAATTTGCTGCCTGAATCTCCAAGCTTACAGCACTCCCAGACTTATTCATCAGACTTAAGCCTGGAACTAGCGTTGCAAGGGCACTTTACCTGAGAAATGATGCGTTAATGGAGCTATGGGGAAGAAAAAGTTTCTAGAATTGTAGTGAAATAAATTAATTAATAATCCCTGGGCAGTAGATCTCTTCCTTTTTCTGACTTAGCCTAGTGTCAGTAATAGCTGTCTAATACAAATATTATACAGTCTGAAAATCTCATTAAGTAGGTAGATAAACACACCCATTTGCAGAAGAGGAAATTAATCTCAGAGGGGTTGTGCAGCAGAAATTGGGTACTACAGCCAGCCACCTTCAGCAGGAGAAACTTGAAGCTGCCTGTGTCACATTATTCACCTGCCAGTGCCACCAGAAGTCTGCCTGCTGACAAGACTGCAGAGAAGCTGCTTGACTTCTTTTCCTGTTTGTCCATCTGTTAAATGGAGAGAATGCTTAAATGCTTCTCAGGCGCAATGTCAGTTTTATGACATCTCTCTATTATCCTGAAGTTCTGAAGAACAGGCATGCATATTTATAAGGGATTTAATGTCTTATGCTTCAAGGCATAAACTAACCTCTAATTAATAAGGTTCAAGAGCAGCTTCTCCTGGGGTAGTTAATTTTTCAGAGAAGCTTTCCTGTGTTTTCCTTTGCAGCTTTTGCTGTTGGCTTCCATCATGCTGCTAGTGGAGTGAAGGAATATGTGATCTAAGCCAGTAACTCTTATGTTCCTAGAAGACGGCACTGTGTGCCAAGGAGTACACATCCATTCTCACTGTAAGCTGCTCTCCCAGCAGATCCAGGCCAAATAAAAGAATATAAATTAGAAGTGCAGTGCAGTAAAGAAATACTTCTCTTTTTATTTGGCAAAAGGGGCTACAGCTGACAGCCATGTCTGGCACAAACTACAATGTTTTTGCTAACTCACTGTTGGAGAGCAGAGTGCAGGAGTCCAGATTGACCCTCTGCTACCAGACTCAGCTTTGCCATGCAGCTGTGCAAAGTGTGTCCTTTTGTTGTCAGAGTTGCCCGTTCCCAAATGGCTCCCTCTAAAGCTGCTCTGCTGTGCAGGCTCACATGCTCTTGGCTAGGTTGCTGTCTGGCAGTGCTCAGTGGTTCTTGACAGCTACGTGATGTTTACACATGCATTTCTCAAAATCAAGAAGAACCAGGAAGCAAGTACAGGCCATGACATTCTCTTTAATACCTCCAGTATCCACAGCCACTCTACTGTGGTTGATTTTTGTCTGGACTCTGTCAGGGAACAAATCTCCTGGCATTTCACTTATTTTGATATCCGTAATGGTGACATCAGCATTGCCAGATATAGGCTGCCCTCAGAGGAGCAAGTGCAAGCACTTGGTTCATTGCTCTTAAATCTAGTTAAGATTTATTGTGCCCCACAGTAGTATTTGTCAGCCCTTGTTAGAGGCTTTATCTAACTTCACAATAGAAGCTAGCAAAGGTGAGTTACCATAAATGGTGTAAGTAGCATCCTGCTAATAGTGATTTTGGGAGTCTTCTCCAATATTTACTGCTAGGGATATATAGAAAACTATTTTTTATTCAGACTTTTTCTTTATGAAATTCATCTTCTCTTGACCTTTCTTAAATTTCTTTTGTTCTTTACCGCTCTACAATCATCTAGCATCTCCACATTATGCCTTTGTTTCTAAGCCTACCTGGATTCTTACTTCCTTTTCAGATTTACATCAGCTCAAACTTGTTTTAGACAGACCAAGTCCTTGGATTTCTTGATTGTAAGAGATAAACTTGCTAGAAACTTGGAAAGATAGGGGAAATAATCTCACAGCTGCCTGGAAGGGTCATCCTTAAAGCTGTAGGAAAAAAAGCTGTGCTGGGTAGCTTCCTCTGCAAAGGATCTAGCCACAGTCAGCAGAGTCTCAAGTTCCCTAGGTAACCTGAATATTAATTATTATATTAGTATTCTTCAAAGGTTTTCCGCTTTAAAGAAATGTTTTATTAGTGCAACGAATTACAGAGCCCAATTAAGTGCAAGCTGTAATTGTTTTTTACACTTCCACATCTCTCTGCTTTACAGACTTTTAAGCTTGGTTTATCCTTATTTGGGATATACATCAATGGTATCAAATAATCTTCAGGTTTTCAAAACAGTTGCAACTCCAGTTTTTACAGAAAGCTACAAAATAGTTAAAACAGCCCTCAAAATGGGGGGAGAGAGGTTACAGTGAAAGGCTGAGCAGGTGCTGTGTTTCAGAGAAGCCTCTGAGCATTGTATTTCTGGGCTATCTGGCTGAGCTTGAAGCCTGGCAAAGCAATGCAACAGTGCTTCAGGAGTGGTATCACACTGGAATAGTGAGCTGTGAGTACTGGGCCCTCTCCCCATGGAAAGACCATTCCAGACAAACCTTATTTACATGTCATAATGGAGAAGGATATTCCTAGGTGTAAAATACAGATTTAAAATTCCTGATGTTACACTGAAGTTTAGCTGGCACAATGCTCCCCCCGACCAAAATATTTTATTTTTTTTTCTTTTTTAAAGGAACATTACTACTTTAAGAAAAGAACATAGACTCTTGAAAAGAAGGTTTAAAAGATCAACCATTTTCCTGGTCCTGTTATTTTCCCTCTGCCTTTTTATTCCGCTTGACCTCTATTACCCTTTTCCCACTTTAATATCTCTTCTCAAAAGTGTGTGTTAAACATTCCTGCAGATTATAGAATCCCACTTCTTGAAAAGATTAGTTTTGTTGCAAGCTAGGCTCTAACCCATATAACAGTATTGCTTATCACGTCTGTGTACTGCAATGAACCCCAGCTGAAACACAAATAAAACACACTGCAAGGTCAATTTATGCTTATATAAGCTCTTACCACCACATAATCAATAGCTTTTCTAACACTAAGCAGATCAATATTTCTGCTGTAATCTCTGAAAGCTTACAGTTTACAAGAAAATACACAGAACTCTGGGACTGCAGAGTGGCTTAAGAGTACATTTGCTGCACAGATTTAATAGATCATATGTAAAACAATAAGTATGCATCCAAGGACATATTTTATTTCAGGAAAGAAAAAGCCGGGTGGAGAGATAGTAATTAGTGACAGTTTGAAGAAATGCTTGAATCTTTTAATTGGTCTACAGACTATTATATACTTTTCTAAAGGTTGAAGGATTCCTATAAAGAGAACCTAATTTTGGATCAGTCTGAGCTAATTAGGTCTTCATGGCAGACTCTTTAAATAGTCTTTAGTATGAAAGTTTTATTACACTTTTTGCGTATTCAGCCTTGATTTCAGATTCAACCCTTTTGTCTTTCTGTGTCTTAGACATTTATGATGTTACTTCATTTACAGACAATTCAAGGGCTGTCAGTGTAGCATTCCCCTTCAACATGTTCTGTTTCAGATATCAGATTTAACCAGTCTTTTCTAAAAGTTTGGAATATGTCATAATATGCCTCATTGTACTCTGATTGACACATTGACTTGGATTGACAAGAGCCTGGAGAAACCTGTATCATTGTCTAGAGCCCCCAGTGCAGTACAATAAGATAATTGCTTGCTCGTTATAAAATATTACAGCAGTGGACGTGTATAAAAAGTAGTCTTGGTGTTTGTAATTGTGCCTTTGAAATTTTGCTGTTACGTAGTGGAATTTTTTGTGGGTTCTACTGCTAGAACAGTCTCTGCAGTATGAAACCTCAAAGTCTTTGATGTCTTCACATGTACAGTACAGTAACTCACTTGGCCTAATGATTACAAATATCTAAGCTAAATAAACTATTAAAACAAACTGTTAAGCAAGCACAAAACTTTTCCTGGTTTGTAGTAATCCACGGACTTTTGTCACTTGAATGCTTTGCCCTTTGTTCAAATGACATTATAAAATGTGAAGTGCTGTGAAATCCACTTAGCTTACAGGAGTTACAGCTTTAAATATTTGCTAGGTCAAATTTTGTTTGCTTCTCTTATATGTGGTGTTTTTGTGTGTTGGGTAAGTGAAGATCCACAAGGAGATACATCTGCGTAAGGATTGCTGGTGTCAATAATGTGCAAGTGCTTTATAACAGGACTGATATGATACTGTTTTTGCAAACAAACATTCACTTTATAGATGTTTGTAAATGGTGACTTAGAATCAAATAGATTTACACCATTACTGAAAAAAGTTTGTCCTGGTGGCTATTAAAATACTCCAGTTGTTAAAATTTTGCACCTTGCCTAGGCAACCTATTTCATTGTTTCCTAATACTGGACTTAAGTTTTCTTTAGAGCAATTAAAATGATTTTCCTCACCCTTCCCACCATGGCCTTAAAGGACAGTTGAGCATCTACTATTTTGAACAGTGTTTTGAATATTTTGATACTTTTGCAGTGTCTGTCTCCATCCATTTTTCTCCTCCTCCCACGCCAGTTTAGTCCAATGTATAATGACAGTGAGATATTTCACACTGTTCTCAGCAATGACGAATGCCCTCAGGCCGCAGATTCACAGGCACTGGTGTCATACTGAAGTGTAGTCTACACGAAAGAAATACTATTAATTTCACACAGTTTTCTCAGACTCTGCAGGCTCACTGGGGGCACTGCAAGTCTCTGAGGATCATAGTTAAGTGTGTTGGCCCAGTGGTCCAGCTGTAGGTTGGAGTATACCAATTCCAGTGGCATACTTTCTTTCCTGTGTCCCAAAGTAATGCTGTGTAGAGGCTGGCTGCAGAAGCAAGTGCCTTTTCACACCAGACATGTATCTGACTAAAATATTTTAAAACATAGAAAACAAAATCACTTTAGCTAAGCATTTTTAATGGAAAAAGTTTGGAGGAATGGGAAATTTTTAAACTCTTCAGAAGCTTTTTACGTAAAGACA
The DNA here is from genome assembly GCA_013397725.1 of Rhagologus leucostigma. Lineage (NCBI taxonomy): Eukaryota > Metazoa > Chordata > Aves > Passeriformes > Rhagologus > Rhagologus leucostigma. Next base: position 925,555 of record VZTD01002528.1, on the reverse strand, counting down.
AATCTCACCCTTATTATAGTTTCTTCCCATTTCACTCAGAGTAAGGGCAGTGCTGGCTTTTGAACCAGCAGAGAGTCTGCTAACCCGTGACTAACCATTGATTGTTTTAGCCTTTGTGGTTGGTCCACACTGAATTGCTGAAGATGTTGAGATGTTTGCAGTATCTTCAGGATGTGTGCATGCTGTGACTTGTCAGCAGGCACGTGCAGCCTGTACACAACACTTGAATCAGCTAAAATGCATATGTTCATACTAGCACAGAACCAAGGTAGCTAATTTTGCTGCTATCTTGGCTCCAGAGCAACTGCAGGAGCTGTAAAGAAACTATGTCAGCATATTTAGAGCCTGCATATTCCACTAAATAGAGTGGACTATCCACGTCAAGTGTTTGTTACACAGAAAAGTTTGAAAGTGTAATCAAGACAACATACCTCTGTTACTGCTAGCAGTTCATAATGGAAAAACTGCATAGCAGTTGGAAAATAACATTATTTGGCTTGTCTCGCAAGCCGAAACCATTTTGGTGACTTGCTTCAAGAAACCAGAATTTTCGTAATGTCTCAGCAGCCATGAACTTGAAGAAATTATTTGGATGCAATGTAGGCTCAAAATTCTGTACCAGCTGAGCATAATACAAACTTGGGTCCTGCATCCTTCAGCCACAAAGGAAAAAATTCAGTGAAAGTATGTGCTGAGCAACAGAAAACATTCTTCAGTGCAGCTTTGTATGACTCTATGTTGTCTAATATGATCAAAACTTCCTAGACAAATGCAGCACATGGCTCCACTTAGGTTATTGACTAAGATAATCATGGCTGTACTTACTCAGTCCCATGAGATATCTATTACCAGTCAAAATGGTGTAGTCTTTTTCCAGGTTTTGCGTTTGTTCCTCAGTTATTACGAGTGATTTTTCTAGATAATGCAATCAACTCCCTTTCTACTTATCTTGGCATAAGAAATATCTGTGTTTGGAGTTATGCCTCAGGATTTAAAAATAGATCTTAGATATCACTCAGCTTCCAAATCCCTGCAGGAGAAATTGAGGAAAGGGCTTCTCCAAATAAGAAACTGTCAGTAATAACCTCTACTACAGAGGAGGTATTTTCCGAAACTAGTGCCCTGCAAAACTTGGGTACTTTGACTCAAGCATCACCTTCGGTCTGGACGTGTGATGCTGTGACTGGATCATAAACACGCTTTGTTCTAGGGCAACCCCCCAGTCTCTGATAAAAGCTGGAACTTAAACCTTCTTACTGTAAGCTACATTCATGTTCTGACAGGTATGAGGTGGATGCTCAGCCTGTATAGCAACATAATATCTTCCAAGAGCTGCTTCTGTATCACAGGGTCTTTTCCCAGTCAGAACAGACAACATGAACCACTTTCCATTCTTAAATAAAAATAAAAAAGAAGAAAAAAAAAACAGAGTTTGGGTTTAAGTTATTACTGTTTGGTGCTGTTAAGATTTTGACCCTTGTTTTAGGTTTCCCTCTCCCCAGGTGGCACAATACACAAGTTAAAATGTTGTCTTGGCTTTGCAACTCCTCAAATATAGCACTTGTTAAAAGGATTGGCTTGTAGGATACATGTGTTAATCTTATGAAGTAAATGCTCTTTAGTGAGTCGTCACCTCCTGACAGACCGCATATGGATGACATTAATACTCTGATGAAACTGCAGAAACAGATTGCTTGAACTGCCCAGTCTCTACCCCTTCCCCATCGTTTGCTGTCAGTTGCAGATTACCAGGTGCCACAGCTTGTACAAAATCCTATGCAAACAGATTGCTGAATACTCTGCCGTGGGTATTGCTGTCTGCAGGTTACATGCATTCCCACTGGAGCTCTGTACAGGGATGCTTGGGCACAGTGGGATTCTGTGTCATGATTTGATGTAAGTAAAAGGTGTTTCTATTGTTGTCACCAAATTTTTAGCACGGATGCTCTAAGAATATTTGTCATTACTCAGTATGTATTATCTTGTTCCTACTGTGTTTCTGGACTAGCTTAGCTTTGTTTTACTTCCTCAGCGGATCCTTAATATTAATTTAAACTATTACTTTCTTATTAATTCTGGTATCTGTTTTTCTTCCACGCTGGTTCTGCTTTTATTGAAGCACTCGTTCTTGTGGAATGAGTAATAAAAAGCAAAAACATGTCATCTCTATTAATGGATAGGATCTGTTATCAGTTTGCCTTTTCAGGGTCTGGTAGCCATCGCACACAAAAGAACTGTTTTACTAAAACTGGCAGGAATATTCTGGCATTATTCTTTCTCCTCTGAATGTCCAGTGGTTGACACAGATAATATTTAGGCCTGCATCATTTAGCTTCAAGAAAATAAACAAGGAAATCAAAATTAAGGGTTATATGGTTCCTTATTTCCAAGTGAGTGCCAGGGAGCAGTGAAGGACAGCTGCTTCCTGGCACAAGGTGTGGGATCCCAACACAGTAACCTGGCCAGCAGAGCAGAAACTGGCAGCTGGGCTAATCCCACCCCTAGCCAGGAATGGGCAGCCCTAGCCCAGGCATGGGCACCTCCCTGGGGACGGGTTGGACACAACTGGTGACTGGCCTTGCTGTGGTGTTGCTGGGGCAGGGACTGATGGCTCTGGAAGGTTGAAATAGGGTCCTGGACCCTAGACAGGGTAGGGGCAGCCCCAGGATGCTGGACAGGAGTAGTGAGGCTTGGTGGTGCCCTTAGGACCTGACAGTGATATCTGAATCTTCTTATTGCTACAGTATTTATTAAGATTGGAAAGAGCTGGTTATAGCAAAAAGTGTATAAGAAAGAAAAGCAAGTGTGCTCCAGTCAAAAACAACTGATTCAACAACATCCAGTGTTCCCAGACGTCATCATTTGACTCTACTGCCTCATTGCTCCCCTTATATTTTGTCATATATTTAAAAAAGGATACTATATATGCACAGAGCAATTGTTTTCACCATGTGGGTACCTCCTAACCACAGAGCATAGTCTCAGTTCCATCCTCACCCTTGGACCTAGTGGTTTTCATTGACCACATATCTTCCCTGCCCCTTAAGTCTTGGAGTAGGGCAGTGGGAATCGCCATGTTTAGGGAGTGGAATGGAATGCAGGTTATGGAAATCTGAACCCTGCTGGTTCCTCTCTCAGGAGTGACATTTCCTGGCTACTCTCCTAGTGCGGTTATTTCAGATCTGTGCCATCCCAGCACTCAGTCATTCCCAGTGTTCCTCATGCATCTGGAAACTTTGTCTTGGAAGAGTTTTAGAACTCAGTATTCAAAATGGGTTAATATACACCAGTAAGTCATCTGGCAACTGAAATGGTGCTCTTCTCTTTCCTTCCTTTGGTATTTTTATGTATGACTCCAACCAACCTTCCCAACCTTTTTTCCCCCCTCTCATTTTGACCCTTTCTTCAAGAGAAGTGAGACTGAGAGTTATCCCAGACCTGTTCATTCTCTTCCCTGTCTTCTGGGAAACATAAGCTTTAGGTTCTTCCGTGTGCTAGACTATGCCACAGTTTCATCAGAAATGTTATTATTATTACTTATATTTTATAATATTTTTAATATTTATAATAATAATTGGTATTTTTATTATTGTTTTTATTGTTATTATTGTTATTATTGTTATTATTGTTATTATTGTTATTATTGTATTTTCTCTGTCTACATTGTAGATAAAGTGAAATGAAGCAACTTCTCTTACCTGTGTCTTACCCCATTAAAGTCAGCTCAATTTCAAGCAGAATTTGGCCCTAATATTTAGCTAGTTTCAACAGTTTGTTTTACTTTACACATTGAAACAGTATGAAATAATTTCTATTCCTGTGGCTCTAACTGTAAATTTTTTTTTCTTCTTCATTAACCTTCAGTGTGGTATTTTCAAAATTCTTGGCAATTCTGTTATAAATCTATTTCCTGCTCTAAAGTGTTAATAAGTTCTCTTAGTATCTCACCTCATGAGAAAGCTGTGTCCTAGCAATTGGTGCATAATGTCTGGCCATGAATATTTCAGCCTTACAGCCTGAAAAATCAGATCCCATGGCAGCAGAGAGGACGTTGTTGCCTAAAGCAAAATGAATTATAGACTTTTGGGTCTGATTTCAAAGGTCTGATGGGTATTTTCATTTCATTTCAGTGTTAATAATGTAGAATGTTTGCACACGTTTGTTAGTAATATTTTTTTGTTTGGAGGTAACAGGAATTGTAAAATGAGTGATAGTCTTCACTCCCACAAAAGGTTTGAGTGAATCCCTTGCATTTTTATTTATTTAAGGACTTTTGCTAGGTGTTTTGGGGAGCAGCTAGGCTATCTGTCTCTACCACACAGGCATCTGTCTTCTTTATGTGGAAGTTGTGATGTAATTTATTTAACACCTTTGATGCTGTGCACAGGAAAATTGTGATGAACAGCTGCAGAAATTATTCTTAATTAATTGGCTTGCAACCATCTAGCTGTTCACTAAGTACCATTGCCAGTACCTTCCATCACCATCTCTTTTATTTCCTTTTTTTTTTCCTTCTCCAGCCTTCTAGTTTCTTACAATCACTTGTTCTATGTTGATGAAAATCACATTTTTAATTCTTTGGGGACTGTAGTCTCTCAGTGTTTCTATGTTAATCTTAGTTTCTATGTTAATCTTAGTAATTAATAATATTGAGGAGATCAATTACAAATTCTTTTTGGTGGGAAAAGGAGACCAAGAGATAAAAACAGTTATCAATTTGTAGTCTGATTAGTTTCTGAACATTTGCTGTGAAAATGGACTTGCTTAGCAAAGCAAGTCAAAGGAAATGACATCATAGAAGGTTAATATAGGCTTTTGTTGCTAGTTAATTCAAACTGGTGTTCATTGATCTAGTTCTCTAGCGCTGCTTTCCTACTTATTTGCCTGTCTTTGATCAGGTTTTGTTTGTTTGGGTTTTTGCAGGTCAGAATTAGCTTCCTGCTGTGATGCAGTTCACAATTTTATTGCTTCTCAAAACAACAGCCCACTGGGAAGTAACATGAGTTACGAAGTGGACAGTAAAAAGACTATCCTCATTACAGAGGACATTTTTAAGATGCTGCCTGTGGTAAGAACTGTATCTTTACTCGTTATTATAATCACAGTATCATATATATGTATTTTGGGTTAGTAATTGAGATGCTTTGGTTCCTCTGGCAGAGACCCATCAGCCCCTATATGCACTTTATGCACTTCTTTATTCACCTTGCAAGATGGTTTTTTTTTTAAGCCTTCCTCTGCAGTGGTAGAGGCATTTACAGGGTATCACAGATCATAGATTGGAGGTAGAGTTGCTACAGAACACAAGCAGTGCCTGGCTTGGCAGCCAGCTGAATTCAGGAGCAAATACTCTTGAGAATGTTTGCCTTGCTTTTATCATTCCCATTTTTAAAGGCATTTCAATCTGGAAGAACATTTCATATTCCTCGTATGCCCATGCCGTTTCCAGTGCAGGCTGGGCCATGTAATTTATGAAAGCTATTTTGGTGGTAAACCTGATACAAAGTAGCACAGAATAGAACAGAGTAATTTCAGTTGGAAGGGACCCACAATGATCACATAGTCCAACTGCCTGACCGATTCAGGGCTGACCAAGTTAAACCAAGTTATTCAGGACATGGTCCAGATGCCTCAGACACTGACAGCTGGGGGCATCAACCACCTCTCTAGGGACCTGTTTCATCAATTGACCATCCTCTTGGTGAAGAAATGCATCCTAATATCATGTCTAAACCTCCCCTGGTGCAGCTTGGAACCATTCTGATGTGTCCTGTCACTGGCTACAAAGGAGACAAGATAGCACCTTCCTTTCCACTTCCCTTCCTCAGGAAGCTGTAGAGAGCAATGAGGTCACCCCTCTTTTTCTCCAAACTATACAAGTCCGAAGTCCTGGGCCACTCTTCATAGGACATTCCTTCCAGCCCTTTCACCAGCTTTGTTACCAACTGGGGCAGAGTGTTTGCAGCCGAAAACACTGGTTGAGAAAAGGAATCAGACTTTGTAGCTCAGGATTACAATAGACATACAAGATCTTGAAACTAGACAAAGAGGTTGTATTTGCTTTCTTGAAGCTGAGAGCACATGGGAGCCCTCTTACCCATCTCTGACATTCTTGATTTGTGAGATCCCAGCTACCAGGAGTCTAGTTCTTCCTAATGCTGCTCTGAATCAGTCTTCACTGGCTTCATTGCAATAGATGATATAGTGGTTCCAAATTTAAACTGAAGAAAGAAAAAAGTAGTATGTTTTATGTGCACATATACATGCTAAGCTAGCCAGAATTGTCTGGCCTTTGTGTTCTCCTACTGCCTTTTCAGAATTGAGCAAAATATTTGAACATGTTGTTTTGTAATATATTGCCAGGCAATATGATATTTGCCACTTTCCCCACACTTTTTGCCTTGTTCATAACAGTGTCCCCTCTTGCTTTTCTTTGGGCAAGCTGATGAGAGAAGAAGGAAGGATAATGTTTTCCGTAAGCAAGTTTTGACTCACTTTTGCAACTGGATTTAATTTCTGCAGTCAAAGTATCCCAGCTGTTGACCTCTGTTGAATGTCAGTGCTCCCACAGCAGAAGAGGTTGAGCAAGATATATGCAAAGTTTCTGAGACTGGGATAACAGCCAGCTGTATTAACGTCAACCTAAATAGCCAGCAATTTACATTAATTTGCTAGGTTGTGAACTGTGCTGTTTCTTAAGTGGGTGCACTTAGCTCCCGCTCAGCTTCCCCACTGCAAGACAGCAAGCTGAGGAGCAGAGAGGGTGAACAACCAGAAACAGTAACCTCTTCAGTGAGGCCTCACATTCACAAAGAGTTAAGACAGGGAACATCATTATCCTTTACAGCATCTTCAGGTTCCCCTAAATTCCTTGTTCTGCTTCAAATGTGTGATGACACAAGTGAAGAGAATTTACAAAGTTACCTTCTATTAGCTGAGAAAGTAAATGACTATATGGCAACCCCCAGTCTGTTACAGTGCGAAGGAAAATGGGTAAATTTAAACTATCTTCAGTATAAATTAGTTCCTTAGCTTGTCAAGGTTTCAATTTACTACTAGATAGTTTTAGTGTTAAGTGTATTCAAAAGTTACCCAGTTTTAACAATCCAGTGTTATTCTCTCAAAGTTCTGATAGCAGAGGTAGCAGTTCTCTCTCTGTTGGTGCCTATTTTTGTCACTTGGCTGTCCAGGTTTGGCAGTCGTGTCTGCTAAATAATGAATGCTTTTACTGGAATTTACCAGATTAAACCTCCAAGAGCAAATAGACACAAACAAACAATCAAAACATTTATAAAGAATTGACTGCATCTTTTTATTTGTTTGCAGTCTTCTCCTCTTTCAGTCTATCCCTTCAAGAACTGTGCTGTGGTTGGAAATGGAGGCATTCTGAAAAATTCCAGCTGTGGAGCTGAAATCGATGGTTCTGACTTTGTGTTCAGGTAAGAGCTGCTTCATCTTCCTGAACTCTGTCCATCATTTCTGAAAACTTGGCAGGGCTGAAAGTGTGCCAATGCCGGTTTGTAGCAATGAGGAAGGATCTTGACAATTCTTTATTTCTGCCTCTTTAGGGACACTTCTGCTTTGTAGTTTTCAGAACGCTGCTTTCTAATTAAAGAGCAGGCTGGATGGATACGTGTATGATCTGTGATTGCAAAGACACCTTGCAGTGATGTGAAATGTGATTATCTGAGAACCTGACATTTCTGGTTTTAGGACACTGGTCTTTAATGTCACGTGTATCTCTGATTTAACAAAGTGTTTATTTAGCTGTAGTTTGGCTCACTCATGTAGCTACTTAATTGCCCCAATATTTGTTTCATCTTCTTTACTCATTTAAAAAATTAAGCATCTATTCAAGTAGGTTTTTTTTCATCTCCCTCTATAGACTGGGAGAAAACCAGGCACACTCCGAGTGTAATTTGGCCCGCTCTGTCAGTATGTGTCTCACACTTTGTAGTTCATGCAAAGAAACAGAGCAACAGAGGGAAGGTTCTTCTCTCAGTGATGTCCAATCACACAGCATGCTAGATTTTGTTTCCTTTCCTTACTTTTGCCTAATATTTAGGCTTTTGAAAATCTAAGAAAAAAAGTCTTTCCAGTTAGACAACTATTTTAAGAAAAATGGGAAGTCTGTGTACTAAGATGATAAACTTACTAAGTGACCGAATTTTAAAGAATGCTTTTTTTACATTTTACAGAAATCACTGTTTCTGCGATAGGGCAAGTTGTGCTGTTGTTAGAAGACACAGTAGAAGAGTTTCAGCAGAAAAGTATTGTTTAGGCAAGAGGGGCAATATTTCCTAGCAGCTAGCACAGGGCATTCATAGACTGGCTCCTCCTGGGATTTTGACTGCGCTCCTGGTTTGTGATACGATTTATGAAAATGAGCTCTCTGTGCCCTATTTTAACCATCTGTACAGTAGATGAAATATTTTTACTTGAAGTGCTGTAAGCCTTATTTAATATTTGTAAAGTGCTTAGACATCCCTGGGAGCTGACATGAAAGTGTCATTGCACAAGACAGGAATTTGCAAATAATTACTGTAAAGCATTTCTGGCACACATCTGTTTAAGCGAATGTTTCTCAATTTCAGGTGTAACCTCCCTCCAACCACAGGAAACATTAGCAAAGATGTTGGCAATAAAACAAACCTTGTGACTGTTAATCCGAGTATCATAGCCCAGAAGTGAGTACTGCTGCAAATCTGTTTCTGCGCAACGGTGTATAATTGTTTGATATTATTTAGATTTTCATGGAAATCCATTGGGATACCAACATAGAGAGCAGTGCATGTAGATTACCTCATTAAGCTTTCGTTTCCTTGTAAAATATGTACTAGTCTAAATGGAAATCTTCTAAACCTGGCCTTTTTTGTGGCATAAAGGAGTCAGCAATACCCAGATTAATAAGAGCCTCAGCTGATACTAGTCAACAATTTATGGCAGAGTAAAATCGGTGATTGTAAGCCCAAGCCTCTTCTTTCCCCCCCCATGACCCTCATTGACCCCAAGCATTTAGAAAGGAATTGTAATCATAAATCAGGAAAGCCTGGAAATGTGTGTCCGACTCTATCAGCAGGTCTGTGAGCACGTGTTCTTAGGTAATGTGCTTAGAGGCTGTTCTGATGAGGGCTGTTTCCTGAACGAAAGCCCAGTTTCTGTAATCCATTTTTTCAATCCATATGAAAGCTGCTCGCTCACATACTTTTTCTCAGCAGAGGTGGGGGTTTTTTCACCTTCTTGATGAAAAAGAAAATCTAATAAAGCCAGCTTGACTAATCTAACATCTTCAGCAGGCTGGAACTGCAGCTTATCTATGAAAAGGACTGCCTTGCCATGTTATTTACTGCTTGCTAATCTTACTGTATCTTATTGTCTGTCATAACTGTATTGTCAAAATGACAACATCAGGCAAAGCTTTTTTTTTTTCTCCTTGAAAGGAAGAAGGAAAAAGTACAGTGAGTACATAGAAATGACTAAAAGGCATTTTTCATTGATTCAGGGATAGAACTTCATTTTTTGCAATGAGTATGAACTATGTTAATGCTTACCCAACCCTTTTGACTTTAATGAACATGAATTATTGCTTCTCCAAAAATAGATTTAGCTCATTAATGTTAGTGGGGCTGCACAAGAATATGAGGAAGGGAAAGTGTCCAATGACTCAGCATCCTTGGTGACTACTGACCTGATCCACAATTTCTCTGGGCTTAATCAAAGTGTTCTGCCACAGCTGCACTCATTTTTTAGCCGAATCAAGTCACACTAGGGTTAATAGGAGTTACGCTGAAGGGAACAGGAGATAAACCTGTGGGAGGATTAACTGAGATTATAAGAGGACTTTATGATTTTAAAAAAGTATTTATTTAAGTATTCAGAGAAAACTGTAAATGCTTTTGAAGAAGCAGGAAGCAGGAGAATTAAGTTTATTTCTTCTCTCAGAAGACCTGTTGCGGCATTATTCCCTGTAATTTCTAATTCTGTGTTTGCATACTGGCTTAGTCTGATGTTGTTATTGTTAATGTTAATGTTTGTTAACATTAATGTTAATGTTTGAACTGTGTCTGTCAGGGTGTACAGTGTAGGTGAACTCTCTTGGAGAAAAGCACGGTGTCCTAATGGAACTGGGCTAGACTTCTCCTTACAGTGGCAGAGCTGGAAAGGAGATTGAGACAAAGTTAAGTTGTCCAGTTTTCTAGCTAAGGAAGAAGAGAGATTTGAATTCTGTCCTGGAGGCTCAGTACTTTACACTGAGTAAAAACAGAGAAAATTTTTGGAGTGGAGGCCAGAAATTCATCCTTCAGCCACTTTTCCTAGACGTAGGCTCAGGCATTTCTTGCTTGTTTTGGCTGTGTGGCTCTTGCGTGCACAGAGGTTCAGGGTCAACAGGAGGGCCTAAGTCTCTCTCATTCATTTTGTTTCAGAGTCTGGTGGTAATGGCACTTTTCTGGGAAGCAGAAGCTGTAAGTTTAAACCCCTTCAGGTTGAGAAAGGGTGTATCACTCCTTGCACTAATTTAGTTGTGCAAGAGGTGACTCTTCCGTAAGTGTTTTGAATGGAAATGGCAGTGGCTGTTGTCCTCTTTCTTGAAGCGCTGCATTAAAAGAGGGTTTGAACCTACTCAAGCTGTGAAGAGAAATGAAAACAATTTTTCCAGCTTCTGCTGGAGCCATTTGTGAAAAGTGGTCTCTGGTAGCCTTTGAAAGGTGAAAACACACTGCTCAAATAGACAACTACCTGCAAAACAGGACTCAGTGCTTTGAGTCCCGAAAGGGGTGGAAGCTCCATATGTTTAGGTGATTCAGAAAACTCAGATCTATAGAGGACATGAGTTGAGTGACCCCCTTGCTTGTATCACTTCTTGGGTAACTTGGGAATTCCACTAGTCAGTATTTGGGAGCACAGAATTATCCAAGGGTGAGAACTAAGTCTCTGCTATTTGTTTGGGACTGAAAGCATCTGAGAATAAATCCTCATCATTTGTGAAGTTAGAGCTCTAAGTCTTTATAGATCTCCATGTGTTCCCTTTGTAGTTGAAGGACATAAACAGGGATGCCTATATTTTTAGCTATTTTAAAAGTATGTCAAATGCAGGTAAAACCCTGCAAAACTTGAGCACGTACTAATCTTTAACAGTCCAAGGCTGCTCACATGCATCCTTGGATTTCCACACAGGGCAGACACAGAGATTTTGAAGAGAAATTTTTGTATACCTATTGATATAAGAAACACATTTCACAAACACATACAGTACATACTGTAGTACATGTATTTTTAAACAGAGGAAGTGTAAACACAATATTTTTTTTACATTCTTCTTAATTTCTTGAATTGATCAATTCTGTAAACAGGTCCTAGTCTCATTAGCAGTGAATTTGATCTGCTTCAGTATCTCCTGTGTTGCCAGTTCAATCCTATTTAGTGTAGTCTTGTTATACAATAGTCAGATTTTCATAGCGTATTTTATAATAGGGTGATATAAATTTGCAGTGTAGACAGGCTGAACTGGTGTAGCACAGTTCACAATGCATCTTTGCAAGTGCAGCTGTGCTGTTTTGGTCTGTAATGTTTGTATCAGTACTACATTCCATTCCTAAAATTGTGTACTTTGCAGATACAACAAGCTAAATGAAAAGAAGACGGAATTTCTGGAAGACATTGCGGTCTATGGAGATGCTTTTCTTTTACTGCCAGCATTTTCCTTCAGAAGCAACACAGCCACTTCTTTTAAAGTATACCACACTCTGAAAGAGTTCAAAGCAACCCAAAGGGCAATATTTTTTCACCCCACTTATCTGAAAAGTCTTGCCCAGTTCTGGAGAACTAAGGGTGTGAAAGCCTACCGGTTGTCATCTGGTTTTATGATCACTAGTGCTGCTCTTGAGCTGTGTGAGAATGTGAAGCTCTATGGCTTCTGGCCTTTCTCAAAATCCACAGAGAAGATGCCAATCAGCCACCACTATTATGACAACCAGCTGCCTAAACCAGGTTTCCATGCAATGCCCAAAGAATACAACCAGATCCTTCAGCTTCATGGCAAAGGCATTTTGAAGTTGCAGTTTGGTAAATGTGAATCAGACTAAAAAGGTAGGTCCCATTCTTACCTCATAAAATGTCTTTATTTCACTAATGTGCCAATGGAAAACTTGATTTACAAAGTGTGAGTCTGTTCTTCCTTAGAGAGATGTTTCTACCTTACACTCAATGAAAGTTGTATTCCTAAATAAGTGGAAGATTGGATCTTTCTGAATAAATATGGATCAGAGAGTTGAGAAATATTTTCTAATTGGGAATATTAGATGGGGAACATAGCTAAGTACAGATTATCCACATAAATCATAGTCAGTCAGCAGAGTCTCCTTATCTCAGGTACATGTCTCTGCCAACCTATGTCTGGCTTGCTATCAGTTCCCAGGAATCAGCCTCCTTTGAGAACTGCTTTATTAAAGGCATTCACACATTGTGATCTCCAAAAGGAGATGCCTAATCCTGGCACAGCCTTTCCAGATGTATACAGAGAGCAGAGTAAAGATGAGGATTGTTCCGGGAAGGGGAAGCATGCATCTGTGGCCTTGTTCCCTCTTGTTAGGTAAAGATTAGAGCAGTGTGCCCTCACGGCCCGGGGCTGCAGAACAGCTTGTGCACAGCAGTGAGGGAGCTGCCGTACTCTACAGCAGATCTTCCTGAGCATTTTACGTTGAGGCAGCTCAGGATCTGGGAGTTACAAATATAGGATGAAGTGTCATTCCCTTTCCTCTGGCCTTTCTGTCCCAACCCCTTGGACCTCTGTCTTTTGTGTATTGCCTCAGAGAAATGCAGGACAATCTGGCCTCTGACCTTGAGCCAATTTACTGTGTACACACTAGAGATGACTCTGAACAAAGATTTGTCCGCATGTTTTCCGTCTTGATTTGCCCTGTTGACAAAATAAGAACAATTTTTATAAGTACTTCTTCATCTTTTAAGCTAACTCAGAAATTCCTGAGCTCACAATACTGTTGTCAGAGTCTCCTTTCACAGAACTCCATTTTTCCAGGGGGTTCAAGTTAATATAATAGTAAGTGAAGTGTACAGGAGAACTGCCGTTGTATACAATATGCTTTAATTGGACTGATGAAATCTCATGACAGTATTACACAAGTTAAATAAATTAAAATAGCATCATCTTGTTCAAGCCAGAAATTTTAAGCTTAAAAGCTAAGGGCGCTTTTCTTCTGGCTAGGTTCTGAAATGTATTTGAAAATATCCTTTGTTGCTGTTTAGAAAACATGTTGTCAAAGATACATTCACACTTAGTTTATCATCAGAGAATGCTAAGTTTTAAAATAGCAGATTGCTAGTACCGGGAAGGCACAATTTTATTCAGTTTCAAGGGGTTTTTTAAGAAATAGAAAAATAAATGGCTTTCAGATTATTTGAATAATATAAAACCTGTAAGAAGGGACCTAGAATCCATCTAGTGAATCCATTGTCCCAGTCCATGGCAGGAGATTACCTTGGAGGAGTTGAATTGTATATATATGCAGTTTCATGTGGCTAAGGTATGCTTTTTTTGCTTGTAAAAGGTTGCAGCATATTGGAAAGGTTAAGAAATACATAATGTATTTTTTCTTAGTGGCTAAGCTGTTTATATCCAGCAGTTTCCATTGTATTTGTTATTCCTATAATATAAATCACTGGAGACATACTGTGTAATTTTAATTGTAGTAACTACACCAGCTAAGAAAATGAAAGGCAGCTTTTTAGAAATATGTACTCTAGAGAGAAGCAGATAGAAGCCACAAAAATGTTTAAGTATCTGTATGTGTTAATTAAATGCTGTCCATGCTTGACAGACTGAAAATCACTTGTGGCCAAATTTGCCAAATAAGCTGTAAAGAAAAAAAAACACAAGAAGAATAAGTTGTGCTGCCCTAAGTTACACTTATATTTACAAAGAGAAAACCAAAGAAATTAAATGCTTTCAGTATGAGCTACCGTTCTGCTAGTATTATCAACTATTAGAGATAATTGAAATTCTATAATGAGTATATTTCACTGAAGATGACCTTTTCTAAAAATTGAACAATCTCCTTTCTCTTTTCAATTTCTATTTTATGTTCTTCTTCATGCTCTGTGTTCTTCCCTCTTAGTGGGTAGCTGGAGGTTCCTTACACCAGTGGGTGCCTGCAGAAGGCTCAGGCAGAACCTCCCACACACGTTACTGGGACACAAAAGTTTGCTGCTGTAAATAAGAAGTAAAGGAAGCTTCTCTGCTGTGAGCACCTATAGGGAGAGTGTAATTGCATCCTAATGAATAATTTTTGGCAATATTGCTCCTAAACACCATCCTTGCCATTGGAAAGGTGAATTTTTCTTATTGGATGGAGAGAATCCTCAGATGTGAGAGCCCTGTAGAGTCCCACAGTGTGGGAAATTCTGCCTTAATATCCTCTCCTGTACCTTTATGATTATGTTCAACAGACATGTACAGGCTGTCACTAAAGTAGGTGCCCACCTATCACAGAGGGTCAAATGGAAAATGCAGCAACAGCAAAATATTGAAATATAATTAAAATAATTATCTTTATTATTTTGTATTAGATTACCAAATCATTTTTGCTATGGCCCTGCAGCTGGAGGAAGTCTTGTTTGTTGACTGGTTTAACTTGATAAGCCTGAAGGGCATGTCATTAGCTTCAAGTAAACATAGGTTCAAGGAGGGGAAATGACCTGATTCATATTTAAAAATACAAAAAAAAATCTGATTAGAAAAATTGTCAGATGATAAATTAATCAGACTGGCATAAATTTGATTGCCCAGAAGCCTGGTTAAAATGCAAATTTTGTCTGTCCGAGAATCCATCAGGTTTTCTGTTTGCTAGGAAAAGACAGCAGGGAAAATGAGTGTGTGTAGCTTTGACATACAGAACAGTAACATTAAGCAGCTGCTCAGAGGAGTCAGTCACCACAAAAAAACTACAGAAAGAAAGAATGAAACTGAGACTCTGAGCCTGGGGAAGAAAATAGTGTTCAATTGTCTGAGCAGAAGGACTGAGGGAGGAGGGCTTGAGCAGAGGTGTGCTGGTGGTTAGGAAGTAAGAACTGCTGAACCTTCCACTGTGTAAGTGTATCTCACCTGGAAAGTAAAAAGTAGGTATGAGGTTTTTAACTACAACCAAATTATTCCATGCAATCTGTTTCTGACAGAGAAACTGACATCAAAAAGAATCATTTTGTTCCAAACTCTGTCAGCATGTGAAATTTTCTTAATCTTGAAATTTGCTGCAACCCAAGTGAGTGATAAATACTGTTACACATAACCTATTTATAACAGTAGAATGCCAACATGAGCTTAAATTCTGTTGAAATTCTTTTACGCTTGTGGTGTCCCAGTGTAGCTAGAGAAATAAGAACTACCCCACAGTTCACTTTTAATTACCTTGAGAAAAATTAGACCACATTTTAAAATAAGGATGCCTATGGATTCCTGTCAGGCAGACACATTGCAGACTATCCTTGACTTGGGCAAATATTATCCAATGTGAAATTATTAGATATTGAAAGAAAGGTTTTCTGCCTTAGAACCCCTGCAGTAGAGCTTTTAAGCACACGCTTTGCTCATGCATTCAGTGAACTAAATTTACATGTTAAGAATAATGTCAGTAATGAAACAAGTGGAGATAAATTGCTTCTGGTTTAGTTAAAACCTACAAGAATAGAAAAGTATAGATTAAATCAAATTAGAATTTATGTTAGATTTCAATTCAAATGAAGAAGTATTTACATATCCAGAAGGGTTCTGGTTTGGTTTTCCACAGCAAAACTATCCTGTTGAAGGAACAGAATAATTGCAATCTCTGGCTATTCCAAAATATGAGTAAGATGATATAATTTAGAACATATTCAGATTAGCAGTGGATGTGTCCCCATGAAGATACTGGCTAGACCTAGCCTTGGTTAGCTTAGGAAGCCTGAAGAGTATGGAGCAGGTGGGGTAAGCGTGAGTAGTTCTGGGGGTATTCAAATGAAGGAGTCCTCCTTTAGAAAGATGCTTGAATTAGACCAGGCACGAGCATTCCAGCTTAACCAGGAGAATTCTGAGAACCTACGATTCTGTATAATAGATCTCACAGACTCACGGTCTGAAATACAGATGAAAAGCAGATGCAGAAGGTGCAATGCATACACAGAAGACTAAACTATTGGCTTATTTCAAATATAACAAGCAGATTTTCTACTATACAAGAAATACCAATAACATATTTTATTGTTTTAATTCCAGAGTGATGATCCTAAGGAGACAATTTGTGTGTGTCTCAGCAGTTCGGTGTTGGATTTGATCTGATGTGATTTTGTGAGCATTAAACTGCATTATTACAATAGAGAAATATTTTACACTTGGGGAGAAAAGGAAGTGATTTTTTCACACAGTGATTGCTACATTTACAAATTTTGAATGCTCATTTTTTAAAATAACAAAGTAACAATTATTTGGAAAATTCTGAAACTCCTAACTCTTGGTTTAATGGTAGCAAAGCACAATCTCAGGATGGTGGCAATATGTGACATTCATCATATTTTGCTTCTTAGAGGATCATTAAAATATTTTGACATAAGATCTCTGGTTTTGTTGATATCCCATAATATAGGCAATAGTTTCTGGATGGTGGCTGCATGAGTGAATGTTTTCAATTAAGAACTTCATCCTGTAAATACCGGCATTTGTCTACATGAGAAAAGTGATGAGAAGAGCTGCAGAAGAGTAATTAATTCAGAACCATGTCATTCTTACTTTGTCGCAGGGTGCACAGATGAGAAAATCCCTCAGGTTAGAGGTAGTTAAGTGGTTTACGGGCTTTCATTTTGTGGGCAATAAGTAGTGCTGTGGATTCAATGGGCTTCTGTTTTGTGAGCAATAGATGATGCTGTGGATTTAATGGGATCACTCATATGAGTGATGTTAATTCTGAGAACAAGTGTATGAAGGACCAGAGCTGTATAATTGTTTGTAAACTAGTCTACTTGCTTGTGTACCTGTCTTAAGTCCAGTTTAGCTCCAAATGAGGACAGTGAACCTGGTTCCACACTACAATCCCCAGAGTCCTGGTAGGGCATGACTTCGCACACATTCTTGCTATTCCATCTCTGTCTTGGCTGATACATGAGACAGAATTTCCATTAGAAAGATGATGGGTACCAAGCCTATAATTCAATTTCTTGTCATGTAGTATAGCTTGTATCCATATGTGACTACAGATAATGAAACTGCACTAGGCATTATTAGAAGAATGTTCCTCTTACCATCAACCCTAAGCTCCTCTACACCAGAACGTATGAGAAAAGTGACTACATTCACTGAATTTATAACCTGTGCAGTTCTTTAAGTTTTCCATGCAGTCCAAGAATACATGTGGAACAACGTCCTCCAACAAGAGAAAGTGAAATATCAGCCCAGTGGAAAGAATCACTTTAACCTTTACAGGAGCTATGACAAGCAGTTGTACCCTAACTTTTACTGTGTATATGCTTATGTGTTCTACTGCAGAAAAAAACCCCAACCAAGCAAGCAAACAAAATTTAAAAATTGTAATAATCAGATTCTGTTAAGAGTTTCACTGACTTTTTTTGAGAGTCCTTTGAATGGTCAGTTCAAAGATAGAGTGTCCTTCTTTTACAGTCAGATACTATCAGATATGTAATTTACTAAAACTCCTTTTGCTACTGCAGCATTAAATCCCAAATCAACTGATTTAAAGAGCATTCAGTATTCCACTCTTCGAGGATTATTCCTTCCAAAAAAAAAATTCCCTCTTAAATGAATTGGACCTTATGAAATAAGGTTCCAAAAAGCCTTTTAAATGTATACTTCGTAAGAGCATTACTGTATTGTAATATTTGAAAGCTTACCTTGCAGCAGTTTTATGATCACATAAGCACTTCTGGAAGTATTAGAATCAATCATTATGGTTACAGGTCTGTTGATTGAGACACATTCAGCATCTGGATCCATTTCCAAGATAATGATATCAGAATCCAATATTACTCCTACCCAAGCTGAAGTGTCCATAAATTCTGACTGCAAATATCAACAATAAAGTCCATTTTTGAAAATAAGGAGTTTTAAAAATTGCACAGTGCTTTGGGGCAATGACTGATGCCACTAATACACGTGGACCTCTGAGTGTCAGTAGAGCCTTTAACAGAAACAAAGACAGCAGAATTGAGCTGATGAGTACATCTGCATTACCAGCTGGTGACTGAAAGAGGGGAGCACAAAGGTTTGATTTACTCTGATCTGTTCAAGTTCCAGCACCACAATCCACATTTTTTCTTCCCCAACAGTGAGATTTTTGCCATTTTCTGGCCAGAGGCATCTGCTGCTCATATGCAGAGAGCTGGTAAGAACCTGCATCCATGTTACGAGTGCCTACTGCAACATCCTAGTTATAGATCAAAGACAAATTTTCTCCCGAAAGAGCATCTCCTCTGCTATAAATCACTCACATGGAGATTTTTAGTAGAATCTGTGCAAGGTAATGTAGCTGTCCTTTGGGTGATGCAAACAGCTGAGGTTGAGGAGAACCTTGCTGCATTTCATCCAGAGACAAAGGCACACCTGTGTTCATGTAAGGACTAACTTACTCCAGTCTAGTGTAGAGCAGTGAGGTGATCTTGGCTGTGTAGCAGCTACATGATTTGTCTTGGGGAAAATTCATACATCTTTTAGAGGTTCTTGCATTGTATCCAGGACAATTGCAAGTGCTCCATGTGTACATAGAGATAATGCAAGATCATTGATTGCTCAGACTAAATGCAATTAACTACTCACCTAGTTGTGTGAAGTAGAAGATGGGGAGAGGAGAAAATGAAATTTATTTGCAGCAAAGAAGCAACTTTTTTCAAAAGCATTTGTTAGTTAGTAACATACTGCATTGTCTCAGTGAAGAAATGTAAAGTGTACCATGACACACCATGAAGAGCTGAAGTTACTGTGTGTCTGAACTACTTCTGTGCAGCTATGTTATTTGAAACACACATGTGTTAGTAACTGGAAATTTCATCAGAATAAATTTTAAGAGAGGTTTAGCCAAAAAGAGGAAACCTATTCTAGCTTCCTTGACAAAAGGAGGTCTTAACTGAAGGAATGTGATGTAGCACTCACAAATGAGAGCAAATGGAAACTTCTGTAGTATGGACAGCCACTGACTTTTTCGCACTGTTTCCGTGAAGTTTAAACTTGCCAGTGACCTGAAGACCTGATCTTCCATGCTCTCAAGGCTCTCAGTGATTTGTGTGGAAGACAGGGCTGATAAGAAATGCATGAAGGAATTGCTGACCTTTCCTACCCTTTCCTACAAATGGTCTGAACTCTCCATAGAATAAAAATATACTCTATTAGACTTCAGATTAAGAACCCCAGGCCTTCCTCCAGACATGAAGTTATTATGAGATGTTAGTTGCATCCCCTTCATTCTACAGGAGGGCAGACATTGTACTCAGCTTTATTATAACTACTGGTGCTGTGTGCTGGGTGGCTGAGTTGTGTTAATTCAGACGCAGGCTGGGCAAGTTAATAGTGGCATTTCTGCATCACAGGGTGCAATTAGAATGAGCAAGACTTGCTGAAGTACACTCACTGTGGGAAATGATGATTTCTTGGGTAGCTGAATAAATTATTTCTCATTTATTTTACATCTGTGCCAGGTTAATAATAATAAATGGATTTTGTACCTGACTGGGAATGTTTATGACACTTTTGCAAGACTGAGCCAGCATCAGTCTGGATAAAGGATTCTTGACCAAAGGTTAGGAAGGACCTTTCAGTTCCCTTTATTTCACATGAGGAGTATTCATTTTTAGGGTTTGTGGGCCTCCAGTGCTGTCACATGCTGTGGAATGAATATTGAGATTGAATAGTTTTCTAAAGATAGAAACACTGACAGTGTGCTAATATTTCCACTGTACCTTTGCAGAAGCTGACAGTGTCCTTGCACAACTGCATCACAGCATCATTAGATTAAAGCCTGCCTGGCTGCTTTTTTCCCTTTTTCTCCTCTGAATCTCTAATGTTGCATCCTCCTTCAGGATCCAGTGCTGCCTTGAGTTGGTTATTTGTCTTTACTCTGTGGAGTGCTATGCAGTCCTGTTTAGTGTCTGTTCGGGAGTTTGTGTGACTGTGAATCAAACGCTGCTGTGCTTGCAGCATAGTAAAACATGCTGTAAGTGACTGAGTTTACACCTCAGGGAAGGCAGCTTGGTGTGATGTTCACGTTGCCTAACTGGAGGTGCTAAAGTCGGTCTGTAGCTCCATGGTGACTTCAGCTGGAATGGCTGCGCGGTCCAGTCCGCGTTCTTGTGCTGCACCACTCTCTTCATGCCATGTCTGGCCTCAGCCTGATCCCACACTGAGCTGTTTTGGCACACTGAGATGGCAAAACCCCACCATGGCAACAAAATGAGAAAATTGGTTCATGGCAAGAGACAGGGGAATTTCACAGTCAAAGCAAAGGAGGGGCTGAGGCCGTGCAGGTGGGATTGTAGGGACACAACAGGCGCCATTTGTTATCCAACAGCTGTTGGACACACCCAGGGTCCCCTGAAAGCTTGACCAAGTCCAGAAGCTAACATCTCTGGGGGTCTGCCTTGTCAAAAGGGAGAGATGGGCCCTTGCAAGGGGGATTGGCAGCACAGCAGCTGTTCTGATGGGCTGGAGCCCATCTCTCCCTGTTGTACCAGTAGGTGCTTAAGGCAGCTACACTAAGGACTCTTGGTGCCTACACTGTTGATTATTGCTCACCCTTCTCTCTTTCCCATTACAGTCATTTTAACAAGCTGTTGACCACTGGCAGATTCAGAAATGATAAGTAGAAAAAATTCTCATTTTGCTAATGGTAAACTTACATAAACTTGCTTGTTATTCAGCGTGACTTTGCTTTCAGTCTCTTCTAATCCCAGCATCTAAAGCAGCATCTGCAGAGAACAGAGGTGAATGGCGCCTGGGGGGGTTGAGACCAGTTACTCTCACTTTGATTCTCTTTCCTTTGTACAGTAGTGAGATGACTGACATACCACCATGCTTGACAAAAGATGAAATTCTCTGTCTTGTGTGACCCAGGAAAAAAACTAAATCATCTAGGTGACTTTGAACCTTCTGTGGCTCTCTAAATTACTAGCAAAATATGCCTGTTGTTATGTATTAGTTGATTTTATTCAGTGCAAATATCTGGATCAGTTAATTGTTCTGGGTTAACTGATCCTGTACACCTTGAGCCTGCACAGACTCCGTGGTGGAGCTGCAGCCTAACACAGCAATCCAGGTTTAGATCCATTTGACCTAGAGATCTTTTTTTGTCCTGTCACTTGCTCTCCTGGGACAAATTTGTGGAGGGAAGTCCTGAATATCCATGCAGTAGCTCCTTCAGGGACACTCAGGTCCACAAAGCACACATCCACCTGTATACAGAAGTCTGTGAGATCAAGCCCAAGGAATATTCTGTGGAGTGCTTTATTCTGAAACAGCTCTATCTCAAACAACTGATAGCCACTTGTTTCATGCTTTGAAGCAGTAGACTTCAACATGAGCCTTTTAGTTAAACATATCTTAGTTGAAAATATTCAAAGTCAGGTAATCCTTCATCTTGTGGTACTTCAGCAGCAGATCTCTTTAATCTCTAGGTCTGCTAGACAACAACAGTGACAAGGGAGCGTGTAGTTAGTTTAGAAGGTCCGACTCTATTTTAAATTCTGTCATTTTAGGCAGGATCATCCTTCTCTGAGTTTCTGGACCAACAAATTTCAAATGCTGCTAATCTCTCAGGGTACTGGGGGAAATCCTTAAGGCTTTTCACCTACAGCGTACAACAAGTGGGCAGATTGATATTTATTAAGCTTTGTTCCAGATTTTCATAAAGTATTTAATTGGCTCGAAATTATCATTATGATCAAGTAGAGCAGAAACGCTCTGCAGCATGCCACTAAACAAAGGGACTATTGCTGTTATTTCGTGGTCTCCTTTCATAAGGGCACATTTCAGAATACCTTCCTATTCTGGGAATGTGGCTCACCAGGGGAATGACCCAGGGTCACTGGGTTACAGCTACAGGGGTAGCAGCCTGTCAGTGTGCTCTCGGTGTCGAGAAAATTCCAGCAGTACAGCAAGAGCTTAACACGATGGGAGAACATCAGCTTGAGTTTGCCATCGAGTAAGTGCAGTTCTATGACGTGTGGTGATTGAGCTCACATCACTCTGAGCATGAGCAATAACTGCCCTTGGGTGGCAGGTGTTGGCAGATACTGGTTTAAGATGAAAACAGTCTGGCTGTGAAATACAAGGAGTGGCATCTTCATGTTGCCATCAAAAGAACATTCAAAAGAACATTTGCTAAATCCTGATGTATGTTGCTGCACCTGGTACTTCTATGTCTTGTCTTTTTTTCATCCCCCTTTTCTCCAGTGAGGGAGAAAACTTGCAGTGCATGATGGAAGTACTTAATGATCCCATCATGGTTTCAAGGCAAGAGCCCATCAGAATGAATCATGTAAATGGTTGTGACAGGACAGCCTATTGTCAATATTGCTGAGTTTAAATTCCTCACTATTCACTTTCGTCCCTGACAAGAGGAGATTCTTCACAGCAAGTCTGTGGGTCAGCAACATGCTACGCTTCTCAGCTCTTGGCTTGGCTGTGAGATGTTTCCCTAAAAACACCTCCTCCTTGGTGTATTTATTGTCAGTGTTTACAATACAAACCCATTCTTGAATTCTTGTGACATTGAAGTATAACAGCTGACATTTCTGCATTTTTATATGTACTATTTATATAGTAGCTTCATATATATTCTTTATGTTAATATCTTGATATTCTTTTCTTTGAGTACCTAATTAAAATTATTTTAAATATTCTTCTTTTGTAATGCCACCAGAGTAAAGTGTGTGGAAAGTTACATAATGTCACCTAAAAAACAGTCATACAAGCCAAAATAATTTTAAGGGTATTTGACTGATTTCTGGAGGAGTATTTCTCTTAGTCATTTGAACACTTGCATCTTAGATTTACCTTTCTAAGATAGGCCTAAGAGGCAACCTCCGCTTCTGATTTAGTTCAAGATCTGCAAGTGACAAAACAGGTGAATGGAGAGGTCCTACACAGGGCTGCTCCTCCGGGATGGCAAATATGTGGCTCTTCTTTTCAGAGACTGGTCCATTGTGTCAAAATGTAATTTCATAAAGTTACCATGACAGCTTTTGCCCAGAGGTTTCATTGTCTCTTAAAACGTGTATTGTTTGCATTCATTTGAGCTCCATTCTTTCCAATGCAATTGTCAAAGCAGAGCTTATTCCCCTGTGGAGCTGGTATAATTGTGCTCCTCCACATGCGCCAAGCTCTCTGTGAAGCTGCTAGTGTAGGCTCTGCTACTGCTGTTCCAAAAAGGCTCCTCAAATTCTCTCAGTGCTGAACTTATTTATGTTTTCAGATGTGCACTTGATATTGTCTGAGTAGAATGTATGCAGCATAATATAGAAATGTCTCTGCGCAGGGTTTAGGAGGAGGCAGGAGCCCCTCAGCCGTGTGTGTGCTTTTATTACAGAAAAACAAGATGAAGTTGTATTGTTGAGTCATCTGTTACAGCTGATTTAATTTGTACTTTGTTTTCATGTTTTAAGTGCCTGATGATTTTTTTGTCAAGAAGGCAATGGTTTCACTGTTACAAGGCATACTTAGAATTCTGTACTTGTTACCTGTTCTGTAATAGAATATTTTTGCAATTTATGTTTGGAAATAAAGACTTATTAGGCATAATTGTGGTGGGTTTTTTCTTTTGTGAATTCCTGAGACTAAACAATCAAAAATATGTCTCCTGAGGCAGCAGCATAGAAAATGCATTAGTCTGAATCCTCTGGAACAGTATTAGCAACTGACAGTAGAAGTGTGGAAAGTTCCTCAAAATTGTGCAAGGAAAAAAGCAGGCTGTGCTTAAAAGCAGGTATAGGGGGTTGGGGCACTGGTGCATGTGTAAATATCTCTTGCTTAAATGGTACCTTCGAGTGATTTCAGTCTTTTCTGTTCTTGAATGGCAACACAATTAACCATCTTCTTTTGCTGCTTCTAGTGACTTGAAATACTTTTCAAAAATTATTTATTGAAGAAACATCAAACAAGGAAAGGAACCAAACAAGAAAACACAATTGTTACCATCTTCCTCTGAAAATAGCTCTTACATTTGAAAACTATCTCTAAAAATAACTAAATTCTTCAAAAACAATGATTAATGGAATATGTTTAAACTATAGATGCAAAAGTTTTTTATACAAAATACTGACCAGTACATGTCTGATAGATGTGTATCTAGTAGATTTCTACGCATATTTTAGTCACTTATGTTGAGATTTTTTCTTAATATAGGTTTTGGTCACATACGATGATGCTTGTAGTGAATGAATTTCAAACAGATAAAGTTCAGAGAAAGAATTTTCCCTCCAAGCATTTACTTTTCACTTTTGAGCAGAAGGCAGCCGTAGAACTTCTGTGCTGCTTACTGTGACTTCTCCAAATAGAAGCTGACTGCCTCGTTGAATCAGGTCAAATATGTACATGCAGCTGTTTCGTGAGGAGGACTATTATCCTTTAGGGCCCTCTAGGGACTGAACTGCAATTGCCAAATTTTATTGCAGACGGAACAGAGATTTAGAGCTGAAAGCTTTTATTTGGGCTCATGGACCATCAAGTGGCTTCTGCCCAAAGATTAAGATCTGGACCTTTGTGGCCTATCTCCTTCCCATAGTGCATGAGTCTTTCACTGATGATCAGAACCAAAGGGTTTCTTTTGTTTGCTATGCTGACAGCTGGAATTGCATATATGAGTGATGCAGATGCAAATGTGTCCTCATAATCAGAGCAGGTTCTAAATCAGAAGTGTGATTTCTGCTGAGGAAAGTGTCTTAGATTGAGCTTAGCCATCTCAAATATTTATGAACAGCCAAATGTTGAAAGAGCAGCACTGCCAGGTGATTAGGACTGCTTGTTCCAAGCACAGAATAACTGAGTGCAGCCCTAGACAAAGTATTGCCTTTTCATTATCCCCTGTTTAGAAGGGGAACAGTCTGGGAAAAGTGGGCTGCACAAGAGGAGAGTGGGAGGGAAGTGGCTGTGCACTGAGGTTATGCCGGTCACATAGTTACTGTACCTCTGGATCACACCAAGCACCGACCGTGCTCCCAGGGGCAGAGCACCTACCATCAAGATTGCATTCCTGCTGTGGGAAACGCTTGGCCACTGGTGTTAGAAGGGCTTTAGAAGCAATGCTTCCAGGAGCAGTTATATGGTTCAAGACCAGGTTAGGTTTTCCTCTTGCCTCTGTGGGGCAAAAAATGTCATGCGAAGATTTTACAACATGAGGGTACTGGCTTAGTCCAGAAGAAGAGAATGGCTAAAGTTCACAAGCTGAAGGCCACGGCAGTGGGCTAGGGGATCTGGGATCACAGTGAGAGCACAGCCAGCAGCTGGAAAAATACACATATGGGCTGAGGAAGTCATCAGCATTTTAAAACGAGAGGAGAGATTGCCTCCTTCTCAAGGATCCCAGTATGCCAGTGCTCTGGTAACTAAATGTGCCTGGGTTTTGAGGTACATGGCTAAGTTTTAGCTTGCCTCTTCCATCCTGTATCAAGTGTCTGTGTCATCCTCACTCTGCACCAGAGCAAATTAATACTAAATAGGAATATTAAGGTCTCGTGGCCACTGCAGACTGATAGAACCATCTGGTTAATGGAGATACCATAATGAAAGCATTAGTTCTTAAGTATAGCACTGCAGATCTTTTATCATGTAAGTGAAAAAAAAGAGGCCACAGTGAGGACTGAATTTAGGCTGCTGTCTGTTTTCTACAGCACAGGGAAGCAAAACTGAATTAGTCCAGGAGCTCACATACTGCTTCTGTCATTGGAGTAGGAAATGCTGAATGTGCTGGGAAAAAGATATAAGCATTAGAAATGGAATAACTTTCATATTTGAAATTACTTTTATTAGGTAATTTGAGAGACCTTTAAGGCAAAAATATTCTGACTGAATTTTAATCACAATGTTGCTTGTGTAAATCCAACCCTGCAGGGACATCAGTTCTTTTTGTTTAGCTTTTAATCTTTGTAAGGACAAAAATTGCTCTTTTATTATATGTAGAGTTTTAATAAAGTAAAATCACTCAGTAAAGGTCCCTCAGTTTGAATTGCCCCTTTAATACTGATAGTTTCTCTTGAAAAATATGCATTGTGCAAAACCTGCTCTGAGCCCAAGCAGGACTCCGGGAGTGGGCTGCAGCCTCCCACTGTATGTGCCCTCTAACAGAGCGTGGGCACACCTCCTGCCTCTGGGCTGCTACCAACCCCCACCCTCGGGTTCCTGCCTGGAGGGTAGGAATGATGGGTCTGAGTCACCTGCAGGAGAGGAAGGAGTTGAGGTGGGTGGTGGCATGCTGCCTCAGTAAATGTCCTGAAGTTGGATTATGATGTAAAAGAGAAGCAAAAGGACTGTTACCCTAGCTGGATTATAAATTAGTTGGTTCTCTTTAAAAAAAAAAAAAAAAACAAAACACCAAAAAAAGGGTTTTTACACTCTCAGGAAAGGTTTCAAGGCTGGATCAAAAAAAAGACAATGATGTTCTCTGAGGCATTGGAGTAGAAGAGTAAGAGATAAGGTTTAAGATATGCTGGATATGCTTGTGTGTGATACATCATGGAGAAATGTTATGAAGGAAGGATGAGGGGGTGTGATTATTAAGTGGCAGAAGGAGTGACCTAAAATCAAGATTGCAGTACTCTGGCATTGAATTCACAGTTCTGCATCAAATGTGGGTGTAAAATAACTGCTTTGTAAAAAGCCAAACATGTTGAAGCACTGAATGGGTGAGAGTGCGAGGCAGATGGGCACCTCACCTTGCTGGAAAGGTGAGTGAGGTGACAGGAGGAAATAGCCCCAGACTCATCTCACCACCTACAGTCTCCAGTTCAAGGCAGAGAGATTTGGATGCCAAGCTCCACGGTCCTTAAGTACAGGAGGCTCCTTCATAGTCAGAGTGACTACTTTATATATAAATTCCTACATCATAAACACCTACATTTACTAGATCAGTCACATCATGTCCTACACTTTCCCTATCTACATTGAATGTTTTTGCAACAGTGCCTGAATCATAGAGCTCTGAACTCTTGGCCCTATTCGCTTTGCTGTAATACAGATAATAATTTCTAGGATGAAATCTCTTTTTCTAAATACATGTAACATCTTTCAGAAGAGTCTAAAATAGAAACTCTAAGAACATTAACTTAGAGCACTTTTCAAGTTCATCTTACTTGCAGTCCATTAAAGTGAAGTGACAACTGAGGTGTGACATGAAGTAATTATGCTGATTGTGTTGTATGTGCTCTGCAGGAGCCGAATGATTTGCTGAGGATATTAATTTTAAAAGTCAGACAGCAAGGGATCAGCTGAGATGAAAGATCACTGCAAAGTGACCTCAGACCAGGGGAAAAGGAAGAGAGGGGAGTGTGGCACAGCTGAAGAGTTCAGTGCTGTACAGTCTAGCAGTGAACTGAAGTAGATGCATTTTGACACCAAAGGTGGTTTCCATGGAACTGACTGCAGGTGTCATCATGACAGTTCAAAGTCACCGTTGTGAGTTCCCTTTATGGTCCTGGGGAGAAGTGGAGTATAATACAACCGGCTTGTTTTAGGTGTCTGAATTAGCATGTGATAAATCCTAGATTCCCCGGTTTATGGAGGGAGTGTAGAGTGACTATCTGGGCCGTCACATTCGGTGTGCTGGCCCATAGTTCAGTGTTCCACCCTGAAGGAGGAGGTGAAATGCAGGTGCAACCCCAGACTGAGATACCACTACCTTATTCATACACAGCCATGACTGAGGCCTGATCGTTACCCTGTGGCATTATACCTCGTGAGCAGGGAAATAGCAGCTAAGTAGCAGACTGTATAACATCCCTTAGAGACAGCATATAATGAGATCAGGTTGATAAGGATTCTCTGAAAGAGAATACATATAGATTAACCTTTGTGAATAACAAACCTAGTGAACTTAATTTCTTTGACCTCTAAAACAATTTTCATGGTCACAAAAAGTTGATCAGAATGTAAAAGCTCTTTATCAAATGTTCACTGTTGAAATCAGTATTGGATTTGTGTACTCGAACTGCTGTGCAGCTCTGAATAGACACATTAAAAGTGGTTTAATCCGATTGTACTTTGGCTTTAGCTTAGTTTGTCAATCTAGCAGTGCAAGTCAAACAGCTTTCACTTGGGGATTTTCACTGCTTCTCTTGGATAAATTCATTAGCAAGGCATAAAGTAACTGTGAGGGACTTTGGGAGCCATGGAGATCTTCCTGACGGAGCCAGAACCTGGAGGTAAGTAATAGCCAGTTCTCAGTGTAACGCATCATTACAAAGAGATTTTCATGAAGCTTGACTGAGCAGCATATTCATTGAATCTGGATATCCACACTCAGAGAAAGATGTAAGCAGTAGTAAAACCATGATTTTGTGCTAACAGGGACACCCCTTCTCCCTGCCCCCACCCTCCGCCTCAATATGTTCCACATGGCTTCATCTGTCATCTGTCAGAAAAAGCGCCAAACTACTTTAATTTCACTGAAGTGTTGACTTGGCCAAAAAGCAGTGTTCTGGAACACCTAGACCAAAACAAAAGTCTGGAATCGTCATGGTTATCACTGCTAGTTACTCACAGACTTCAATGGGAAAACACAAGCAGTCCCTGAGCTGAAGGCCCTGGGCTCAAGGGCTCTGAGCACATGTCCAAGGATCCCTGGTCCCTTGTGGTTTTGGCTGCTAAGGCTCAGTCTGTACTGAAGAAGAGCCTGGCCTATCCAGCCTGTCCCAGGGTAACCATCTGGGCTGCCTTCTGTAGTTAGAAACAGGCCCTTTTTCCCATCCATCACAGCGCTGTTATGCCCCCCTGACAGCAGAGAGACAGTTTGAACAAGAGGTTTAGGGTTTTGGCAGCAAAAGTAAGTGAAAGGATCACCTTGATTACTGGTTAGGATTGTATCCTTGCATGGCACCAGTAACTGCATCAGTACTCCAGCCTGTGCAGCACAGGCACTATCCACAGGAGACAGTGAGAAGAGGTGCCGAGCAAATCATGGCCATCAGGAATCTTTTCTCCCTTTCAACACACCTGGAAATGAGGTGAGACATTGCAGTTCAGATGGAAGGATGCATTTGTAGGGAACTTTTCAATCTTTATGTAGTGGGAATAGACAGCAATCTCTGGTTTTCTCTGTGGCAAAGCACTTAGTCCTATATTATTCCCTCTTTGAAATGGGGACAGTAATGCTTGGTCATCTCCCAGTGGTGTTATGGGAGTAGATAGTATGTCTTGAGGTCTATTTATGTCCTGTATGATGGAGACCATGCATGACCTGCAGACAGACCGTATCTCTTGTCCCTGAAAATGGCAGTTTATCTCTTGCTGCTCTTTCACAGCTTAATCTATACTTGGTTGGCTATGACATAAAGCACAACCGGACAGTGTAGACATATAGCACTATTATTATGAAATTTAAATTACAAAGATAGAAAACATCAAAAGATCAGGGTGAGAATTTAACATTTTTGATCAGCCTTTCTCCTGCGTTGTCTTACTATTTAAGTTAAACCAGAAGTGTTTCTTTCTTCCTGTAGTAATCACCCATCTCCAAAAAGTGAAAATACTCTTGCAAAACTAATAAATGAGAATCTATTTGCAAAGATATTTATTTATGCGCCTGGCACTTCAGGGTGCTTAGAGGGTAATCTCAAACTGTGAGCTCTGCACTGTGTAAATTTAGAAGCGATTTTTCTAAATGTCAAGTATTTATTACATGAAAAAAACATTTGGAGTGTAGAGCAGGTCCCCACCAATATACAGTGCATTTGGGGAAGGGCTTCTTGCATGAACAGAAATAATATTTGAGAGATGAAAAGCAAATTCTCTATTTGAAATTGCTTTGTGTACATGGAAAGGAGCTTGAACAAAGGTAGAAGGCCAGTTCAGTACTCTGCTTTGTCTCATGCATAAAATAGTGGTTTTACAAACCTTTGTAACCTTTATACCAATCTGTCTTTTCTCATCCTGCAGCACTTCTACCAGCTCTACTTCTCCTTCTTACCCTCATAACAGCTCCAGCAGGCTCCATTCAGACCACAGAATGCAGAATTTATTCGTGCAGGATTTTACCCACGTAATGCCTTACCTTAATGTCAACATATCTCTAAGTGTGAAGCAGTAAAGTGCAACTCTCCAATTGCAGGCTGATGATATGAAATACAAGGGACACTGATCTATTGTGAGAAGCCTGTGATGACTGTTATTTTGCAGGGAAATATGAGAAACATCAGAAGCAAGGAAAGGAACAACTGAAGGTGGCCTTACGACGACATCAGCCAGCTCCCTCAGCACTCAGTGGTACATCCTCTTGGGGCCCAGGGGTTTATGTATGTCCAGTTTGTTTAACTGTTCTCTGACCTGCTTCTCTTCCACCAAGGTACATCTTTCGTGCTCCAGTCTTTCACGCTGGTCTCTGGGGATTCCTGAATTGTGTCCTTTTAGCAAAGGCTGAGTTGAAGAAGACATTAGGTATCTCAGCCTTGTCCATGTCCTGTATCACCAGAATGCCTGCCCCTTTCAGCAGCAGGCCCACATGTTCAATAGTCTTCTTTTTGCCTCTTATGTATTTATGGAATAAATACATTTTTTGTTGCTCTTGACATTCCTTGCCAGAGTCAATTCCAGATGGCTTTGGCTCTTTCCTTACTGTGTCTGTTTGCTCAGAAGGTGTCTCTACATTTATCGCAGGTCACCTGACCCTAATTCCACTTTCTGCATACTTCATTTTGAGGTCTGAGTTTTTCCAGAAACTCCTTAACAATCCACACAGGCCCCCTGACATTTTTGCTTGACTTTCTATTCTTTAGGATGAATTGTTTTTAAGCATAAGGAAGGTGATTGCTGAATATCAACCAGCTTTTTTGGACCCCTCTTCCCTTTAGGCTTCTATCCTATGGGCCTCTTTCAAGCGAATCCCTGAAGAGGTCCAAGTGTTCTCTCCTAAGTGCCAGGGTTGGGATCTTCGTCTTTGTCCTGCTGTCTCCTTTCAGGGTACTTCACTTCACCATCTCTTGGTCACTGCAGTCAAGGCAGCCTTTGACTGTCCCACCCTCAGGGATCCTTCCCTTCTTTATAAGTGTGAAGTGTAACAGGGCACCTCTCCCTACTGGCTCCTCTGTCACTGGGGTCTGGATGTTTTCATCAGTGCTCTCCAGGAACCTCCAAGGTTGTGCTCTTCCTCCAGCAGATATTGGTATGGTTACAGTCTGCTGTGAGGACCAGAGCTGGAGAATGGGACGCTGTGAAAGGCCTCATCTACTTATTCTTCCTGATCAGAGTAGACACCCTCTGCAACAGGCACCTCCTTCCCCATGGAGCTGCCCGATACCTTGGGCTGAGGCTGCTTCATCTGTCATTCTGCAGCAGCCTGCCCTGTTCCCTGGCTGGGGGAGGTGGGGCAGTCCCTGATGGTTAAGTCATTCCCTGTCAGCTCATGAGGGGAGCGTCCACAGTGCTTGTTCATCTGATAAGTCAAGGTAAGTCAAGGTCTGTGGATAGAGGTCCTGTGTTTTATTAGTCCATCTAATAAAGTTGGGGGAAGATGACAAACTTTCATCTGAAAGCTTTTCTTCATGTCAGAAATAGATGGTGTGAAGTTCAAATCAATTGCTCCAAATTCAGTTAAGTACATAGGAGTTCTACTACCTACAGAAGAAAAGGCAGCTAGAGAATTATGGGTTAAAGAAGAGAAAAGCTAAAAACTTTTAGTGGTGGAAATTATATAGCAGTTGCATCACACACACACACACAAAAGAAACCAAAACCAACCAACCAACCAAACAAACCACAACAAACCCTAGAAGCCAAAAAAATTAAAATGCTGATTAGACACAAAAATATTTTTTGAGACACTTTATGTCCTGGTTTCATGTGGAAATAGGATTAATTTTCTTCCTGGTATCTGGTATAGTTTTCTGTTTAGGATTCCATATGAGAATAATGTTGATAACACACTGATGTTTCGGTTGTTGCTGAGTAGTGCTTGCACTGAGCCAAGGACTTTTCAGTGTCTCATGCTCTGAAAGTGAGGAGATAGCTGGGACAGAGATCAGCCAGGACAACTGATCAAACTGGCCAAAGGGATATTCTGCACCATAGAACCTCATGCTCAGGATATAAACTGGGGGGACTTGACCTGGAGGGGCTGAGCTCAACTCAGGGACAGCCTGGGCATCAATCAGTGGATGGTGAGAAATTGCATTGTGCATCACTTTTTTCTCCTGGGTTTTACTCCTCTTTTTTTTTCTTTTTGTAATCTTCCTTTTCATTGTAATTATTATTAGTAGTAGCAGTAGTAATATTTTCAACATTATCTAAGTTATTAAACTGTTCTTATCTCAACCCCTGGATTTTACCTTTATCTGATTCTTCTCTCCATCCGGCCAGGGGTGAGGTGGCAG
This sequence comes from Rhagologus leucostigma, assembly GCA_013397725.1. Lineage (NCBI taxonomy): Eukaryota > Metazoa > Chordata > Aves > Passeriformes > Rhagologus > Rhagologus leucostigma. The sequence continues at coordinate 892,999 of VZTD01002528.1, read as the reverse complement.
CGAGCAAGCAAGGGGCTGTGTGGCACTGAGTTACCAGCTAAGGTTAAACCATGACACCATATTAAACTGAGAACTGCCCACTATCATGTTGAAAGGCCCTCAAGGAAAAGGAAAAGGAGAAGGAAAAGGAAAAGGAAAAGGAAAAGGAAAAGGAAAAGGAAAAGGAAAAGGAAAAGGAAAAGGAAAAGGAAAAGGAAAAGGAAAAAGAAAAGGAAAAGGAAAAGGAAAAGGAAGAGAAAGAACGAAAAAACTCACAGAAAAACACAACCCAAGTTTAAAAGGACAGTGAAAGGAACTACTAGAATTTGACAAAAGTCATGTCCAAGTGGGAAACCCAGGAAAATCTGGGAGTTGAAAAGTAGATCTCTAATGAGATGGATCAAATACCTGTTCAAGTGGCAAGTTGCTAGTAAAAAACCACTTTCAAGCACATCCAAACCATGATCTCTGCCAGAAATTCAGTGCAGCTTCAAGTGAGATAGTCAAGAAGTGGAAGGATTACTCAGCAAAAATAAGAAAAAATCTTAGATGAATGCAGCTCATTAAGGAAAAGGTGAAGGAGCCCCCTGTGACAGATGAAGAACAATCTCAAAGTGAAAAGGTTTTGAAACAAATCAATACATTGACAGGTAAGAAGGCAGTATGGCAACCATCAAACAGCTCTGCAGCAACTCAGCATGAAACTGCTAATTTGTGAACTGCAATGCGTCTGGTGTCAGAGGAGCAGACAATGGTCAGTATCACTTCAGACTCTTAAAAAGAGGCTTGAGGGCGATGCTGAAATCTAGAGAGCAATAATGCTAATGTTTTTACCTGGCAAGATCAGGAGGAACTGTGAGAGAAGCTGTGCTGGGTAGGATTCCTCACGCATTTTTTCCTGGGGAAGTCACGCCTCATGGGTGTGGTGAAAACATCTATAGGATTATACAAGCTTTGTGGGTAACAGTGAGACAGATGGAAGATTTTGTCAAAAACCTTTGCATAACAATCACTTCAGATTTCTGAGAGATACAAAGGTCGTGTTCTCCCACTTTTAAGCTAGAAGCAGGAAATGACAAATAATGGAGAGCCTTCACTGTGGAAGGAAGCTGTCAGTGGGCTGCCACAAGTATTCGTACATTGGACTTTACCGTTCAATACATTCTCCAAGGACCTAGCCAAGGTTGTCCGGCTGGTTGACAAAAGAAAAAAGGGTAATCAGTATTAAGGCTGAGCATCTTTGCAGATGCTCATCTTTGAAGATGCAGAAGGGTGTTGTGTCCTTAGGTAACTGGGTGATAAAATGGAGAATGAAAATTTAATGTCAGTGATGGCAAAGTAGGGGAAAAAATAACTCATAGCTATTAGTCCTTAGGAAATAGATTTTGAGTCACTTCGGATAACTTTCTGAAAACATCAGCCCAGTACTGAGCATGATCAAAAAAGTAGCTAGGATATTTTTACTTACTTTGAGCACAAAACAGGAGTTCTCATTATGTCACTCTGTATTGCTCCAGTGCACGTGTTTTGAAGATCACATGTTCTTAGCCGCCTTGTTTTAAATAGATGATAGCAGAACTAGAATGAGGAGTAGAGTGATGAGGATTATTAGGGTTACAGGATGACTTCCTAATGAGAAGGCACTATAGATGTTGAAACATGCAGAAGTGCTGGAGGAGAGCGAGTAGAGAATCACAGACTCATAGAATGTTTTGGGTTGGAAGGGACCTTAAAGATCATTTAGTTCCAACCTCCCTGCTGTGGGTAGGGACACCTTTCACTAGACCAGGTGCTCAGAGCCCGATCCAACCTGTCCTTGAACACTTCCAGGGAAGAGAAATCTGTCAAATGAGGGATAACATGGAGGGGGTTGAATGCAGGATGATTATTTACCAGGTTTCATAACACAAGAACTCTTGGAAAGTCAACAAAATGATCAGACAATAAGGATAAAATAATCAAAAGGAAATGTTCTTCCCTGGTATACTGTCGTATTATGAAATACACTCTGTTAGAAGCTAAAAATATAAAACTACTCAAATCAAGTCAGACAACTTCATCAATGGTCTGGATAAAGCCACGAGCTCAAAAAGCCCCTGAATTTCTCTTTGCCTGAAAATAAAGGCTGTTCCAGGGATTGGAGCCCCGTTTCTTATGCCCTTTTTCCCAGCAAGCTCTGTAGGAGCCCAGGCAGACCACCCAAAATGGCTTTTCATATATTCTTGTAGAGCTCTGGCCTTTACTTCCTCTCCCATCTGCCAGGCCACCACTTTGTATGGCTCCTTATCATGACTAGTCAGTCTAATTTGATACAATGAAGCTAAGTTTTCTGGAAGATGTGGTCCTTCCCTTCCGCACAACCCTGGTGAGACCCCTTGCAGTGCCATGTCCAGGTCTGGGCTCCCCAGTACAAGAGAGAGATGGATGTACAGGAACAAGTTGAACCAAGGGCCATGAAGACAGTGAAGAGCTTGGAGTATGTCACACACGAGTAGAGGAGGCTGAGAGAGCTGGGACTCTTCGGCGTGGAGAACAGAAGGCTTGGGGGGATCACATCAATTTACATCACGTAAGTACCTGGCGGCAGGAATACCAAAGACAAAGCCAGGCTCTCCTCAGTGGTATCCAGTAGAAGGGCTGGAGGAAATGGGCATGAAATGAAAAACAAGAAATTCTGTTAAAATATAAGAAAAAGCTTTATCATATTGAGAGTAACTGAATACTGAACAGGATTTGTCCATGATAGTTGCATACCTTACCAATGCAAGATTTTCCCGCTCCAGACCCCTCCTAAATCACAGACCAGTATTTTTTAGCCTAAAGGATCGGGGAAAGTACTTCGTGTGGTACAGAAACACACTTCCACAGCCACCCAGCTGGAGGGCACTAAGGGCTGAGAGGAAAAGCTGGGGAGGCAGCAAACCTGTCATGCACTCCAGCAAGCATCACCAAAGAAGGACTGCTGGAGCAGAAGGTATGTTTGCAATTACCATCTCCAATTTGCAAAATAAACTTTAAAAATATTATTGTAATGGTTTACAGTAGGTAGGAGACAAGGTATTTTTGCAGTATTTAAACAGTAGCTAGGGATGGGAATGGAAACCTGGTCTGCACATGGAGTGCTTCAGACAGCAAAACCTCCCCATATTGTTCACTTTTCCATGTATTATAAAGATAGTTGTTTAAAAGGGCAGAGATCTTCTAGCTCATACATTCCTCGGACACCCATGAAATCTATAAGGTGTCTTAAGCTGGGAGGTCTGGGCTTCAAACCCTTCCCTTAATTTGGAAAATATGGACTTTGAATCTGGATCATTCTCAGATCTTGTATATGGCCTCTACCCCACTGTCAGGTACAGACACACACACCCCCATCTGAATTTCTGCAAGATTCTTGACTGGGTCTGGCCGAGATGGAGTTCACTGTCTTCACAGCAGACCCGGAGGTGCTGTGCTTTGGATTTGTGACTAGAACAGTGTTGGTGGTGCACCGATGTTTCGGCTGTTGCTGAACAGTGCTTGCAAGGCATCAGGCTTTCTCTTTGTTTCCCACTTTGACCCATCAGCAAGTCTGGCTGAGGGTGGGAAAGGCAGTGGGAGGGAACACAGTTGGGACAAATGACCTTCATTGGCCAAAGGGATATTCCATACCATACAATGTCATGCTCTACCAGCTAAATCATCAGCTATAAAGACTGAGGTAAAGCAAGAAGAAGGCTTCTAAGGTGGCCATTGTTCAGAGAACAGCTGGGCCTCTGTCTGGCTGTGGAGCATAGTGTGTGATTGCCTTTATTTTTCCTGGACTTTTCCCCCACTTTTTTCTTCACCTATTAAACAGTCTTTATCTCCACTCACAAATTTCCTTACTTTGGTTTTCCCTTTTTTGTCCCCCATCCCACTGGCAGTGACAAGGAGAAGCAAGCATTTCTGTTGGTGCTTGGCTGCTGGCCGAGTTCAACCCACCACTCTTCTCCACCCTGAAAATGTATTTCTATGTTCTCTGTCAAGACTGAGACAGCTTCCTGTCTCGCAGACAGTAGTAGAGAATAACTGCAGGACAGTTCTTGGGGAGAGCGGTGTCCCTCCCTTTGCAGCCACACCATCCACTCCGTATCATTCACTGCAGGCAAGGATCCACCAGCGAGAAGAAAGGCTCCCTGCAGGCTGTCTTTGCCTTGCAGTTCACGTCACCCACCACAGGGAGACAGCTGCAATACATCTCTGGGAAAGAAACCAGCCCAAAATGTCAGGCTGAGGCGTTTGTACGGAAAATATGACACCCCACTGCGCAGGGATGTGGCTGCTGTGGATTTGCCCTTTCCTGAGGCAATGAGTTTGGTTGCTGTGGATGGAAGCCCACAAGCAACTTTCCCTCTGGCCTAGGGAACGGCCTTGGACTGGGTTGTGAGGGGGCCTGTCAGCCAGAGAGCGTTGCTGCCCTTAGTGCAGGAGGGAACGTGGAATGGAGGATGCAATATGCTGCAGAGAGGGAAAGAGTCTTATGGCTGAGGTAACTCTACACTGCCGGAGAAACAGATTTTTCCATGTTTGTGCTATAGCTTTCCTGGCTGAAGCTGAGAATTTCACTTTAACTGTGTTTTACATTGGTATCCCATAATGTGTGAGCTTCATTTTGTGGGGATTTAATCTGAAATCTAGACTGGGCAAGTACCTGGACCTGAAATCAGTAAGTGCCTTAAAAGTACACAGTGCTAACCACCTTCCCAGTGGACCCCTGAGGTTGGCTTCTGCTTCTGAGCTTGACTGCTGTGTTCCATGGCCCCATGCTTGAAATAGGGCTGACAATACCTCACCTCTCTCAGGTGTGTTGCAAAAGATCATGAAGAACAACAGAGGGTACTCTAGAGCAAATTAAAAATTCAGACTCTTTAAAGCAGATAAACTGGGGAAACACACAGGCAGGAGATCTGAAATGCTCTGGCAGTGAGCAGTGGGGATTCCTGAAGTGCTGTTGGGTGTGTGCACTGCATGAGACAAGGTGCATGAACTTACAGCTCAAATCTGTAGGATTATGCATGAGCATAAAGGGACCGAAATAGGAGTGAAGACGTAATTTTATTTTTGGCACTTCCTAGTTCTGCATGCATGACTGCACTCAAGTAAATGTCTCTTAAAGCAGTTTTTTGTATGCAAATTACTTATTTTTTTTTGTAATATCCAGGCTTCCCTTCCCCTGTGGAAGGATTTAATAATTAAAATCTCCAACTTATTAGGGCACCAGCAAAATTCTCTATCCAGCCTCTCAACTGTTCATCCTCTCCAAACATGGGAATTTATATCCTCTGGATGCTTTCCCTTCCGGCAGTTGGCATAAGCGAGCCGTGGCCAGGAGCAGGACCCTCCCAACACCAGGTGTGCTCCAGCAGGACGTGATCTCCACACAGCACTGGGTCCTTGGTGACTGCCACCAACAGCCCTATGACAGGGATGTCAGCCACAAGTGTCTCCACGCTCCATGAGTGCCCAAAGAGGATTGAGAATTTACACAGTATGTTTAAATGACTAATGGGAAAACAGAGCAGTCTCAAAGTGCCCAGTAACCCACCTACATGTGGGACCTTGTACCTGCAAATAGGACTTTGAATGTGAGCCCTGTAAGTGCTCTAATCACAGGTGCTGGGCCTAGACTGGTGGGGTTTGGCCCATACACCAGTTCGGAAGTTTCACAACGGGCTGGGATGAGTGGTTTCCTATCAGCAGTTTTCTGAATGTTCTTCAGGTGCTTTTGTGTCTTTGCCCAGACCCCTGTCAGTCCGTGGGGCAGCACCCTGCAGCCTGAGGCCCAGCGAGGCCAGCCCCCACCTCCAGCACTGATGGACAGCTTTCCACCACGCTGCCAGCAGGCGTCAGCCAAAGTGTCCTGAGCAATTTAACCTCACAGTTAAACATTAGAACCTCAGAGCAGTCTTGAAGGTATTTCCTCCATGCATTTAAAAAAATACAGATGTTCCCACCCACCACAGTATGGCATCAGTGAAAGCACCAGATTCATTTACAGATGTGACAACTGAAATGAGCTGCCACAAGGAGGGGAAGAGAGAAGGCCAGAGCCTTTGGCTGGGACAGAACTGCGAGCACTCTGTGAGCCAGATAAGTGTGTTCAACAATGAAATATTAGACAAGAGAGAGATGAAGGAGAGGAGAGGAGAGGAGAGAAAAAGAAAAAAAGAAAAAAGAAAAAAGAAAAAAGGAAAAAGGAAAAAAGAAAAAAGGAAAAGAAGAAAAAGAAGAAAAAGAAGAAGAAAAAGGAAAAAGAAAAAGAAAAAGAAAAAGAAGAAAAAGAGAAAGAAAAAAGAAAAAGGGAGGGAGGGAGGGAAAAACATATTTGCTGTATACTAAAGCAGACCAACTGGATGGCAGAAGAACCGTATTAGCTACATGTTCCCAGGGGCTTGGAATGTGGAGTCTCTGCTAACAGTTTCCATGTTTTGCAAGATTATTAAAAAAAAAAAAAGAAAGGAAAACAAGGTTCTGGCTACATGAGGCAAAATAAACTAAATATGAGGATTCTCAGTTATCTACAGGATTAATGTTGTTGACTGTGGGAACAGCTCGCGTATTTGGAGGCACTCACTATGTAAGCTCACGGGAGTAGCTTTGTGGGGCTCGTTGGAGGGCAGGACAAGCACCTGGCCATCGGTGGGGGCTGCCCCTCTTGGTGCAGCTGCTGTCTGCATTTACCAGCATGTGAAATACAGTTCTGAGGTCAGCTGCTGGCTCAACACTTAGCAGCTTTCAGTAGTTATATACAAGCATGAGGCCGGTGCCCCTAGATCAAACACTGAGAAGTTTACACAGCCACTCTCCGCTCTCCACCATGAGGGTGCTCTTGCACTTGCAGGAGCAGAGGTTTTTGAGGTCTCCTGCAATCTTCTTATCCCCTAGGCAACTAGGTTTATTTATTTTTATTTATTCTCCTATTTATTCCCAGGACTGAGAGCTCTGCCACATGCTTGTCTGTGTTCTGAGTAACACCAAACACTGAAGAGCCAGGAATAACTCCTTTGCTGCAGTCAGTGCTTGCTACAGGCACTTCTTTTATCTACTGAGTAAAGCAATCAAAGGCAACAGAAAGCATTGAGCCAGGTAGCTGGTGGCAGAGGGGGAGCAACATCTGAAAGACTATCACAGCCTCCAGAGGTTAATGTGCACATCAGAACGCATGCTGTGCTGTGGGTCTCTGCCCAGAGCCACCGAGGGTCCCCACCAGCCCCTAAGGGAACTGGCTCTCCCTGCCTGCACGCTGCCAGATGCCACCAACCAGGGCTCTCATATTGCTTTAGCTGCAAGAAATTACGTTTAGCATTGGCTCCACTTTTTCAATACCTAGGTCCAGAGAAAGACCTAAGCAGTCTGCAACAGGCAGGACATCAGCCCCTTATTCCACACTTGTCCTATAAGAGTGTTGATACCTGTGCCTATAAAGTGCTCAGAATGAGATATTACACATGCCTACAGCTGGCATTATCATCGAAAAGATTTCCCGTGCAAGCTCATTTGTGCTTTATCAGTCTAGATGTTGAAAGGTAGTAGAAAACCTGGTGTCTGTAATCTCTGCAACATGAAAAAGGCTGGGTTCACTCTCAGTTTCTAGAGACTATCCTACCCACCATATGGTGGACCAGGTTGAATCTGCTCTGCTTTACTGAGGCAAAAGCTGTGGCTGAGGCTTGGGTCCAGGCACTCTCCTCAGAGTCACTTCTGGCCCTTTTGCAGGAAGGAGTCACCAGAACAAACAGACCAGCTGAAGGACTTTTCTCTTGGGAAGCACATAAAGCACCAAGCTGGACAGGGACATATCCCAGCCTAATGGATTTACACGTATCATCAGCCCATGTTTGGTATAACAGCAAAGAGAAAACTCCCCCCTGGCCTGATGGGAAGCAGGAAGCTGAAGTCTCCTTTGAACATTTACTAGAGAAAAGTGGGGTAAGAACAGCACCATGCCTTGTTTGAAAATTTAGGTGCTTTTCTGCTGTAAAGAACAGCTTCAGCAGCTTCTTCTCCCTGGGTGGCTCTGATGTGAACTGCCCTCATGCCTAGGCCTCACCTTCAGGTTGCAAGATGCCTGTGTGTTGGAGCTGCAGAAGGTTTCAGCACACCCCAGGGAGTACCCACCTCCCTCTTCAGTATCCTGGCTGCAGGGCTCCTAGCCTGGTGTTGCCAGCAACTGGAATGAGAAAAGCTGACTCCTACTGCCCCCCCACACCCCCTCCCGTGCCTGCACTGCACACAGTTAGTCATATGCTTGAGCAAAGGTAAGAATAAGGATGGAAAATGAGTAAATTGTTTTCATCCTTATCAGATGGAGATAACAGTAAGCTTTTCTTACAGATCAGTTCCCAACTGCTAGCAAGAGTGTACAACATGGAAGTACTACCCTTACTCTGAATGCTATTCATATTTACTGAACAATTTCAGCTTGCATTTACTCATTCCAGAAAATTTGTATCTTAGTAAAAGCTTATAGGAAGCAGGCTTTACAGAAGTAGTACAGAACACAATAGCTACTTTCATGGGGCAGTGCTGTGGGTCTTTATTGTGTTTAAATTTGAGAAGTATGTTGCTCTGCAGAAGAAAACTTAAGTGTTCAGAGAAGACTTCAGCTTCCACTACTGCCTCCTGGAAGACTACAGCAAGGCAGAGTGGAACTTGCATTTTCACTGATGTTCAGCAGAGAACACCAAGCATGGTGGCTCTCCTTTTGTAAAAGGGATTTAAATACTGGAATTGTCAGCAAAAAGGCAAGGTGGTCTCTCCTAACCCCCACTCCAGCCAAAGCCTTCATTTAGCTTCTGTAATACCGACAAGCCTTTGGGAACTAGTTTTTCCCAGAAAAATAAGTTAATGCACCAAGTCAGCTGTTAACTTCGCAAGGTGCTGTCTGAGATAAGGGCCCACATGAACTATTTCTCTGCTACATAACTACTGTGTTTTATAAAGTTTTAAGGTCCTTCAGGCATTCTGACACTTATAACTGCATTAACTAGTATATGGAAGCAAGATTAATTTTTATTAGCTTGAAGTATCATATTTTATTCAAGTGATAAGAAATATCATAATACATTATGCATCTGCCAGTTATAATCCATTTTAATTGATTCCAAAACCTAAGCAGTAAATGAGTAAGACAGTTTATCTAGTTAAACTGAAAAAACAGCATTCCACACAGCCAGTACTAGAGATGTCAACCGTATAATAATTCCAGCATTCTGTTGTTATGGCTTTCCAGAAAGTCATGAAGTTAACAAATTAGAACACATCAAGAGCCATTTTCCAAAGATTTATTGAAGTAGCGACAGGTTGCTCATACTGTGCTGGAAAAAGCAGTTTTATTGAATTCAGATACTTAAAAACAGTATTGCAGCACAAGATATTGCTATTTGTAAACTAGGCTCCATTGTAAACTCTAATCCTTCAGGGAGAGTCAGTTTGTAAGATCTAAGACCTATTTCCTAGCATAATCATCTTGCGCTCATGGAAAAACTGCAGAAAGGCACTTGAAAGCTGTTTCTTCCTTTAAGACATGGACTTTTTCAATCTTGCTGGTAAGAATTTCTCCTTTAGTAAGTATGCATCTTCACTTCAGCTTTACTCCAAGTCATCATGATGCTGGGAAGTTTCATTAATAACCTAATGAAAAACAGAAACACTTGCATTAAGTTTTAGTAGGAAGACTGCTGTGGGTTTTTTAAGAGTTAGAAGCAGAACATCCACTTCCAAAATGTGAACAAGCAGGTATCAGCTCTCACTTATGAGAAATTCTAGTTTGTAAATAGCATACAGAAACCATTTATGTTTTATTTACTTACACCAACAACAGCATCTTATCTTAAGCAAGTAAAGTACCTGTGTTTCCTGCCACATCTTTTCCTAACGAAATCTTTCGAGAACTTGCTAACTCAGCTGAACTTAAACACTCAATACACAAGCAGCAGTCAGCAACTTAAGGTTTTGCTATCAGATGAATTTTGATTTTTTTCCAGAGAATCCTGTTTGCTATACCTGCATGTTCAGTCACACAGTTTGGAGTGCCAATTGCTGTTCTGCTCAATACTTACTACCACGTATAAGCTGCAGTAAACAGTAGACAAATTTAAGAATTTAAGGTAACCAGCTGTGATAGAAATAAAATTAAAGTTAGCACCAACCTGTCCATCTCTAGTTTCGACGGTCTTAATTAGAAGTGTTCTCTTTGAGTGAGTGTCAACCATTGGCTGAGACTCAATGTTGGTTTCTGCAGAAGAAGATGTATTATTACCAATAGTCTAGAGAAGTGCCCCCTCACAGAAATGAGGTGTAACAGATTTTAGTGTCTACTTTCAGAATCCCAATTTAGTATAAGCCAGGTCTTCTACATCTTCTCTCTGTACGCCTTAAAGCGCTTTCAGCAGGTATCCAAATTCATTACTTGCTATGTACCAATATTTAAAAATATGTGTCCAAGAACAAAAGAGCTGCTGCCATCCACAGTTAAGTAATTGCAAATACTGTAGTTAGATTCAAGAAGAGTATTCACAACCAACTGCACTTACACAAGTTCAAAAACCAGCATAAAAAGAACTATCCAGAACCCTCATGCTAATGATAAAGCAACTGCCTAAACTGAAATAGCAGAAACAGCTTACCTCTCAGGTTCAAAGCAGCAAAGGTTGGAATAGGCATGTTAATCCTGAAGGAAAAAAGAAGTGGATAAAAATCAGACATGGGTATAAAGTATCTTCTACAAATTACTGGTTTTAGAAAAGTGTCTGCCATGTGGTTACCTGCTCTCTTCACCCTCCAGCAGTTTTCTGTAGGTGGCAATCTCAATATCAAGAGCCATCTTTACATTCAGCAGGTCCTGGTACTCGCGGAGATGGCGAGCCATTTCTTCCTTCATATTCTGAATCTCATCCTGCAGACGGCCAATAGTGTCTTGGTAGTTAGCAGCTTCAACAGCAAAATTCTCCTCCATTTCACGCATTTGGCGCTCCAGGGACTCATTCTGGAAAAGAGTAGTGAAATCAAGCACTGCTGCAGTTCAGTCACTCTTCCCCACCCTCAAGACTCTTAACATTTTAAAAAAGTGAAAGTTGTGTTACATTAGCATACTTTCTGAAAATGCCCAGACACGTCTCAAATTTGTCATCTCCTTATATTCCCTTTGCAAAGTCAAGGAGGGCCATTGTGCTACGTGATCTGAGGTGTGCCACGTATTTGTTCCAGCAGGTGGCAAAGCCATCCTCTACAGTAAGTCCAACACATGCAGTTCACGTCAGCAAGCAGGCAGTCCTTACTAGAGGAGATCTGCAGGTGTGCTAAACACTGTTGCATCCATTTCAAGCCTGTCTTTAAAGCAGTCACGTTCTCAGCAACAGCAAAATTTGCACCTTTCACTGCTCCTCCAGGTTTTTTTTAGAACTTTAGCTGTACCTGACAGACAAGGCATAAACACTTCCAGAAAGTGCTAAATAAACAGTGAATATTATACCAAGAGAATGAACTCATTGTTTACAGCTTAAGTAAGCCTAGTTCAGTGTATCAATCTAGCCAGTGCACGGTTGTGCATGCACACGAATTGGGCCCATAGCATCCTTTTCAAAAGTACTAACATGCTGCTGAATTGCACGGCAGATCACCTGCGTTCACATCCAAATTCACAACTAAACTGCAGTGCAGTGCTTAAAGCTGCAATGAAGAAGAACAGCTGCTGTCTTCTACTTACGCTTCCCTTAAGAGCATCAACTTCGCAGGTGAGAGACTGGATCTGTCTGCGGTACTCATTGGCTTCCTGCTTGGCCTGGCGCAGGGCGTCGTTGTTCCTGTTAGCAGCTTCAGAGAGATCTGCAAACTGGAAAACCCCAGTCTGGTTAGCATAACACTTCAACAGAAATGGCGAAACAGACTTTCTGTGGACACAGCAGTTGAGGGCAACTGAAGGTATTACAAGGGTTAGCACCTGAAATGCTTAAATATTAGCCTTACTCTTAAAATGCCTCTCTATTTCTAATTGTTATATTAGATTTCATGGCAAAATTTCATACTTGTTTCCCCACCCTGTACATTTCCCATCTTTTCAGCATTTTTTCACTCATTTCTGCAGTACTTCATCCAACATCTGCTTTTAGGTACAAGCACAGGAAAGACTCCCAGTGTGCACCCATTACTTTGATGCTGTAGTTACGGCACAGAATGTTTTCAGCTGTACCCTTCCCAGACCAGGATTTAAAAAAAGACTGTGTCACAGTTATGTTTTTCACATCCATTAGAGTGACTGAGGGAACAGCAAGTGCTACAGCAAAGCTGTTAAACACAATTAGTTCCAGTGCCTGATGCATTTTACTTACTTTGGACTTGTACCACTCTTCAGCTTCCTGAAGATTCTTAGCAGCAACGCTTTCATACTGTTGGCGAACATCACGCAGGGCAGCAGTAAGATCAGGCTTAGAAACATCCATATCAATTTGGATGTGCTGTTCCTGGAGCTGGGCCTGCAATTCTCGGATTTCCTTAGAGAGAAGCAGACACTCAACATTATTGCACAAAAGCACACAGATCATACACAAGTGGAGACTCTGAGACAGAAGCAGCAAAGAGCTTCCTTGCTAGATAGTCTGCATCTAAACACAGACCTCATTTCTCAGCTTACCTCATCATGAAGCTTCTTCAAGAAGACAATCTCCTCTTGCAGGGACTCAACTTTGCGCTCAAGATCAAGACGTGCCAGAGAGGCATTGTCAACATCCTGATGAGAGAGAAGAATGGTTCATAATCTTACAAAATTGATGTAGAAAAGTCTCTTACAGCAAGTTCAGCAGCATACAGACTGATGCTACATCTGAGCTTTTCGACAAGACAACAAGAAATCAAAAGCCATAAAAAACCTTTTTGCCATCTCCTACCCTAGCCTTACACAATTACATGCACCTTCATTGTGAATTTGCAAACTATACCATATACATTGATTGTATCATTTTTGCTGACATGCTGCTAAGCATGATCAAGAGCACACAGATCATGGGTGTAAATCCTACGAGTACTTGAGTCAGAAGTTGGCAGTAAGCGCTTCTAGCTTGACTACACTGTAAAGGAGTTAGTCTTGCAATTTGCAAACTTCCACTTTTCAGTGGGTCTTAAAAGTGCAACACATGTGCCTTCATGCCTATCAGTGGGCTTAACTTATGGACTCCTTGGTGACCAAGGACAGAGTCCCTAAAGTCCATAGACCACAGTTTTAAAGCATACTTGTAAAGCTGCTGAGGTACGTATAGGAACTGCAGCATTTACTTCATGTGGGTCAACAGATCTCCCTTGAGAAAAAGAAAGTATGAGCATAAACAAACTGAGCTACTCATCATTGCCTACACCCTCACAGTTGCTGGCAAAGACTCCACCTTTTGCTGGACGGAGATAGTCTTAATCAACAGCAAAAATTCATTTAGAGCATAACAGAAGACACGCCATGAATGTTACATGGGAGCAGCTTGAATTAGTTCAAAAACATAACTTAAGACTTAACACTGAATGGGAACTTTTTACATTTTGAATGTGTAGGGCATTTAGTTTGCAAAGGGGAAGATTGTTCCTTTCACACTAGTTACATACACAGCCACATGCTTGTGCTCACAGGGTATTAACATATCAGGTTCTCACAGCTTACTCTAAAGCTATTTTGGATTGCCCAAAGCATAAGCATTCCTAATCAGCAGCTCTCTTTATTATGGCACCTTTGAAAAAAGGAGTGTTTTCTTTAGACTCCTAGAAAGCCTTTCCGTGGATCACTCCTACTCCAGGGTAAGGTCCTTGCTCCAGAAGAATTATTCTGTTTACTTTATCCAGCAAAACACCCCTTTCATGCGTCATTCCATAACTTTTCTATCAATTCCAGTTTTACGCACACAGTTCATATCAGCTCTGTTTTTCAGTTCAGGCAAAGAATTTCCTAATTAATTTGTTCTCCTCCCCCCAAAACCCCTCAAGATCATTCTGGCAGAAAATTACATGGCTATGACCCAACATGTTTACACAATTGGCCAGACATCCAAAGATTTTCTAGAGGATTTTACAGAAATCTTCACCCTGAATGCTATTAATTTTTTTCATAACAACTGGATAGCTACAGGATTTTAGGACCTCATGGTAAATTGAAAACAACTTAAACTGAAGACACTTAAAATATGTGGTATGTACTTTGCTATATGCTATCATTTACATATTCCCTACCATTAAGATTCAGTGTTTCAGTAGTTCCCAGATGCATGGAGAACCACATAAATAAATAAGCTACTTGTAGCCTGAACAAACAAGTACAAATTATAGATACATGCAGTTGGAGTATGCACTGATTTTATTCTAGAAGATTCTTCAATGCAAGCCACACAGTTAGCAGGGTTGAGCATCCATTTTTACCTCAGACAAAACTCCTGTTAGCCAGGACCTGACCTGTTACTCTTGTCACAGGTTCAGGACCTATTCCTTGCTGCTACACTAGCTGTCAAAGCTGCAGTAAGTAACGTTCTCACTAACAGTGATGTCTGTCCTGCCCCAAAGGAAAGTACTCACTGAACCTCCATGTTTATTTTATGCAGTACGTCCCTCAGCACATGAGTAAAATCACATCTTTGCCCAGAAAAAATAAATTGAAACTCAGTACATGAGCTGAACAGTCTCTGAAACAAGCAGCTTTTGGAAATAAAAGATTAGTTCAAATATTCGTTCTTTATTTTAAAATACTGAAGTACACAACTGCTCCATCAAGTAAAAAGTAGCTTTGATGACACATCAGAACAGCAAAGTACCTGCTTAAGTGTTCCAAATCTATACAACTTTCCAGTGGAAAAATATAATGATTAAATAAAAATCTGCGCATTTCTTTAAAATGGAAAGCACAACAGGGTATTTCAGCTTCAGTGTTCTAGGAATTTAATTTCACTTTCAGAAGAACAAAACTTACACTGAAACAGATTTAGGTTTCAAAACCTGCATGTTAACTCCACCCTTGCCAGTAAGGAAAAATGAGGTATGACTGATGTTCAAATCAAGCACACCAGCACGCACCGGTTATGTCATGAGTGGATTTAGTGTGGAGTTTCCACAGACAATGATTTGCACTTCTTATGCACAAGCTACAGCTTAGGAGGTTAAATGGATCCAATTCTGACTGTCCTTCATGCACACATCTGCTAGAGACTGAGCTCCTGAATGATCCCTTCCCAAAGTACAGGGAAGAGCTGGATAATGAGTGTGGGATATGCGCATCAAGCCAAGTTCACGTTAAAGCCTAGAGCCTTCATAAGGTTCGACTGGTTTGAAATACAGACATGCCTGAAGTGCACCAATAAAATATGAAAGATCATTTAAAAGCCAACCTTAAGTCAATTGATCCTTCAGCTGAATTCAGCAATGAATCAGAGTAGATGAGGTTCTCCAAAACTTAAGTTAAATGCTCCTTCGTAGAACTTCACACTACATTAAATTGTCTTAGCACTCAAAAAAACTCCAGAAGCTTAAATTAAGGCAGCATCTCAAACTGTTGTTTCAAACTTCTGTCCTCAGAACACCAGCGGAGACTGAAAACCCAGGCTCTGCATGGGAATAGGTGTTTCAGTTTTCCCACACTATCTCATGAACACACCTTCTCTCCTTCAAGGACTATAAATATACTGCAGTCAAAAGCCTTTCCTAGGAAAACGCTGACAATCAAGTACCAATTTCCTGAATAGTGACTTCTATTAAAGCCTACGAAGAGCTCTGGGACAAAGTCAGCCTGTACCCAGCTGCCTGGAGATAAGGGCAGTCACTTCCAGTCTGGAAGAATGCTAGCAATGCTGCTTTACACCAGCAGTTTTAGGAAAGAGACCTTGTTTTGAGAAGGCACATTCCTAAATATCTCTTAGTCCAAACAAGGCTTAATCTAAGTTGAAAGCTGGTTTCGCACAAGTGAAAACTTGAGCTTAAGAATTTTTGAACACTGTTTGCACAGTTGTTTCTGGTTGTCATGTAGGTTTTACTTTATCCGGATAACATCACAGCATCCTACAAAGACTAAACTCTAACATAACTTGTTTCCTAGGTTAACATCTTTGTTTTACAGAGGATTAAATTCCATGTTCTTTATGGACACCCAGAGGAGGCAGGCTCAATCCTGTGACCTCACTCCAAGGAACATATTGTCTACTTATTGTCAGCAGACAACATCCACATGAAAAACCTTAAATTTGAAACTGTTGCCCACTAATGCACTGACCAGTGATTCATCAAAAAGGAGTTCTGTTTTGTATAAAAAACTGGACCATAATAGACACATTTCCCTAGAAATATGCCCGCACCATTACACATTTAGTAAGAATGCAGCCCACTGCACCCTCCCCTCTGACACAAAGGGATCTATTATTTCAATCTGCTGCCACCACACTTGCCATAATGCCTGTATCTGCATTCCACGGTGAATCCCATAGAAACCATTAATACCCTTCAGCCAAGCGAGCAGATGGCCCCCTTTCACTTTTATTGGATCGGAAAGTGATTCCACGTTGGGGCGTTTTTTGTAAAACGGGCTAGACTTGGATAAAGCAGGACAATAGTTTCCCTCCCCTCCCCTCCGACCGCAGCATCCCCCTAAAGAAAACACGGAGGGCTTGCGTGAGAACTGACAGAATCTCTTTGTGCAAGGAAAGCAAACTCTTCCACTCCCACCCTCCGCCCCAGGCACAAGCCACCACCTCCTCGGGTCCCTCCCTCCTCCACCACCGCTAACCTGTCTGAAAGACTGCAGGGTGTTCTCGGCCTCCTCCCTCTGAAGCATCTCCTCTTGCAACCTGGAAGGGGCAAGACAGCGGTAAGGAGGGAGCGGGGGTCGCCCACATCCCCCCACCCAGCCTCCCGCCGACCCGGTACCGCTCGGGATGCTCAGGGGCTGCCTCCGCGCCAGAGGACAGGGCGGGGGGGAGGCAGCGGGAGGCGCCGGCAGCCCAAACCCGCGTTGCCCCGGCACACTCACTTCTCCCGCAGCCGCATGATGTCGTCGGCGAGGTTGTCCCGCTCCACTTCCACGCGCGCCTTGTCGTTGGTGAGCTGGTCCACTTGTCGCCGCAGCTCCCGCATCTCCTCCTCGTAGAGGTCGCCCAGGCGGGACGTGCCCTTGCCCTTGAGCTGCTCCAGCTCGGCCAGCAGGATCTTGTTTTGCTGCTCCAGGAAGCGCACCTTGTCGATGTAGTTGGCGAAGCGGTCATTAAGCTCCTGCAGCTCAACCTTCTCGTTGGTGCGGTTCGCCTTGAACTCCGTGTTGATGGCGTCGGCCAGGGAGAAGTCCACGGAGTCGTGGAGCCGCATGGGCGGCATGCTGCTCCGCAGCCGCACCGACGTCGTCTTGCTGGCGTACATGCCGCCGGGCGAGGCGGACACGTACCGGGCGCTGCTGGGCCGCAGGGCGCTGCCCAGCGAGTACCGGCTGCTGGACGTGATGTAGCGGGTGCCGGTGCTGGGGCGGCTGCCCCCGCCGAACATGCGGCGGTACGAGGAGTTTTTCGTGCTGATGCTCATAGCGACGGCGGCGCGGGCTTTGTAATCCGGGAGCGGAGCGGGACGACTGGCGTGTGCGGCGAAGAAGGGCGGTGGCCGCTGCCCGGGCCCCTACTTATGGGCGCCCACGAACCCGCCCCGCCGGGCTCGCCTCGCCTCGCCCCGCCTCGCCCGCGGGGAAGGGGCGGTGGCCGCCGCGGACACAAAGGCGGCGAGGGGGGCGGCTCGGTCGGTGGAGGGTGGGCGGCAGCCTGTGCTGAGGTTGAGTCCCAAGCGCTGGCAGGTTTCCGCCGGGGCTGCGGGATGGGACGTGGCGGGGCGGGGGCCCGCACAAGGAGCGCGGGGAGCATCGGTACGGCGCGCCCGGGGAGGGCGGGGGTGGCAGCATCCTCGGCGCCGCGGAAATGGGTGCTGGGTTTCCCCCTTGCCTCTGCAAGAAGGGGTTGGCAAGTTTCATGTTACGCCACAGGCCTGGCAAAATACTCCGAATAACCTGTTAAAACCCCTCTAAAGGTATGATGTGTATATGCCTATGTATCTTTCTAAGAACCTTTCATTTCTTTCTGAGCTTTCTGAAAGAGTAAGATCAGGGAAAAATGATGCTAACTATTCACAAAGGGCTGCCAAATGTTCAAAATAAACAGCCAGAAAAATAATGTATGTGTTTTCTTTAGCTGCATCCCATGACAGGAATTGTAGCTCCTATGCGTAAGACAAACTTTACAGGTTAAATATCTTTTCCCTGTAGATGGGTGAGCAGTTACACGCCTAAGGCTTAATTCTGCCATTATTGTAACAATGATCCCAGCAATAACTTAGGGTCTTTTGTGTGGACAGTACATTATTGAAATTACTGCATCCAGGATCTTGCTCCTGGATAATAACTAGGATAGTAGCAGGCTTCATTTTAACAAAGGTTTGTTTCTCCACTGTTGTACCCAACAGACTTTTGCTATTAATTTTGGTAGGCCCATGGTGAGAGCCTCAGGAGAGCACCTGGCAAAACGATAATTATTCATTAGCTATGATCTGCAAATTTGTGTAACATAAAAGGCCAGACAAAAATCCTAGTGTTTTAAGAGCAATTTTACTACCAAAATGTGACTACCAGCAGTGGAAAAGAATGATGTAGGTAGTACAGGACAATAGCAATGGCGTAAAAATTAACAGAGAAAAACTTCGAGTAGCAGCAGATTGTTTTCAGCATGAATGCAGAGGTTGCTGAAGGAAGATGACAGAATCCCTGCCATTTAGATAATTTAAAACTTGAATGGCCAAAGCATGACTCATATTCTGAAATTCTGCACTGATGCATCAGGTAAGGGACAGCTTTTTCCTCTTTGCTATGGGAAGTGAGTTATACACTGTAGAAGTATTATCAGTTATGTATTACTTCAGCACTTAGGGGATGCAAAACTACCATTGATTTTTGATTCTTTTTAGCTTGCAGTCCTGCAGAAAGCAGTATCTTCAGTGGAAGTTCTGATAAACCTGAACATGAACAACGGGTAGAGAGAAAGGTAATCTTCACACCCCAATTCACAGTAGTCAACTATTGTACTTCAGGTAATGTACTTTGCAACCTCCGTATTTTATTAAAGATCTTGGTTTTTGAAGGAAATTGTGTTTTGCTTTCATTCTGTTGGCAACCAGAAGTGCAGGAATGCAGTTGTATCTAAATGTGGGTCCTTGAGGTTTTAATTTCTTTTGTTCACTAAAGCTTAGTCAAGCAAAGGAAGCTGACAAGGTTGAGCTACTGAAGTGCTTGCAGCATAAGTCCTGGGCTACAGCTCGTTCCATTCACCCACTGAATAAGAGGCAGAGGTCACACAGCATTCCTGAGGCTAAGGGTTCCCAAAGCCCAGCCCGGACGCTGTTGTGCTGCCCAGCCCTCTCAGAGCTCTATTTAAGCCATCAAGTTTGAGCTGTAAGCCTTTGTGAGCCCTGGCACAAAAGTACATTCGCGTCCTATGAGCAGGCAAAAAGCAAAACAGCACATAACCAACAGTCTCACGGATTAAAGATGCTTTACTCAGAAATACTGATAGCTTTAATAAACTGTTGGGTTTTTTAAAGGTGTGCTAGTGGCCCATCTGTTTTTCCTAACAGAGCACAACTTATACTTCACAAAACCTTCAGTGGCATACATATGCAACAATCATCCTCATTCAGAAAATGCTTTGCCCCTAAAATCTAAGGTATTTGTTTTAGTAAATATGACCCACCCACTTCATGTTTCGAGTGTAATTTCCGTATGTTTATGTCACTGCTGCCATATGTGCTCTTGGCCACCTGCCTCATTTCTGTGTCTCACTATGAGACACTAAACTAAATGTTTAGATATTGTCGGCTGTTAGAACTACAGGAAACCTTTAAGTGCCTTTTGCTGGTTGGCACTTACACAGATGCATAAATGGAAGAAGCTGTAAGTTTCTTGTAAGGCTGTAATAAATTTAACACACATTTGCATTGCAAACCCCAACAGGGAATAAAACATGTCCCCTTGAAATGCATAAAGATCTCCACTGTCCTTTGCAGAAAAGACTCTATCTCAGTGTAGCCACTCATGGAGAGTGTACTTTGAATGGAAATGAAATCACAGTAATCTGGCTAGTTTCATGCAAAATGCTACAGGACTATCAGAGGCTGTGCCTGATGGAGATCTTGACCACTTCTGACATGAAGAACAGACAGCTAATAGCATCACTCAGCACCACGTTGGGGATTATTCATAAACTGCTGGTCATCTGTGCTGTTTATACTGTGATGCCTTCCCTTGCAATTCCAGTACGCAGTTACACAGCTGCCTGATCAGCCTGCAGTATCACCTCTACAGAGGTAGATCAGAGGTAAGATACTGGCACTCTTGAAAAAACAGATATTTTTATCACAACACTTTCAGTTCACACTGAAATTTTCTTTTTTGCCTTTTTTTTGTGGCTTTTTTTTTCAGATAATTATGTATTGGTTTACTGCTAAGAATGAAATACAGAATCAAGTCCCAGAAGTTTAGCAAAAAGACACCTGTATTCTGTGTAACTTTCGTTAACAGGGAAAATGGATATGCATAGAGAGAAGGTACAGGTGCCGGAATGGCTTTACACGGCGTATCTGTTGTGCTAAAAATTAAAAAGTCCGTATAACAGAATTTCTATTATTTCCTTGCAAAAATATCTGTTGGTCTAATAACATCAGTGAAAAGACTGGCATTCACTTCTTCTTTTTTTCCTTTTTTTCTAATTTACCATTTAATTTAAACAGTAAGAAATTAGAGCAATTTAGTCCAAATATTGAATGTGCTTTCCAGTTATATAAACCTTGACTAAACAGATGGGAATACTTTTGTTAATCAGATTTATGCCCTTTTTCTAAAGTTTCTGCTTCCAGGAGGTGTAGAAAGACACATAAACATTAAATACCCATGAAAAAACATACTGCCATGCAAATACCATATGTTTTGTTGTCAGTACCACACAGCAGCCTTAAGCCCTGGCATGCATGGAGCTGTAGAGGCATTCCTTCATGCTTCCCCTGCACCATGAATATTAAACAAACTCTGGGCAATGGGGACACACTTTAGCATGAGGAAATAAAAGACCCTTAACACCCTACAGACAATTGAACAGGAGGAACTCTCTAGTGCTCAGCCAGAGCAAGTGCTGTGGCCTATCACTTGAGTGACTGCTGTGACTTTCACTGTCTAAGAGCACCTTCAGCCATGGCCTGAAAACACGAAGACTGCTACGGTTTTGAAAAGAGAAAAGTCCCTGTTTCAAAAGAAAAAAAGGATTCTGGCTCTAATCTTCAGCTGGGACGAGTCCCTCCCTTTAGCTGAGAGCCAAGTGTAAGGAGGTGCCCTCAAGAAAGGCCAGTGCATCCCGGGTAGAGGTGATTTTTCTGAACCCAGATAATCCATCTCCCTGCGTTCTAAGAGAAGCTGGTTTGGATTTCTGAATATCACCAGGCTGCAGAACATCTAAATGTTCCAGCATTGCAATCTCCCCTTGTGAGTAACTTCCTTGACTAATTTTGGTCTTGAGAAAGATATTGGCAAATTCTTTTATGAAATTTATTTTGTTGAAATTTATTATGTTGCTTATTGTCATTGCCAGTGTTGCAAAGCATATCAAATTGGTATGACTAGCTGCTGATTTTTTCAAGTAAATCACTAGGCTCTATACCCAAAACTAACCAAGTCTGTCTAAAATATTCTATTTTAATGTATAATGAGCTATATGAAACTGGCAGGGGTTTCATGGTTAAGGAAGTGATTTGAACATGAGTCAAGCTACCCAGTTGCACGATTTACATTTCCAGAGAATTATTATTGTCATGCATTAAGTTCCTCTCTACTATGGTTTCTAATTGCCAGAATAGGAGGCTTTCTGTATGAAAATAGGACATTTCTGTACCAAATTGGGTGCTCATTTTCAAAGCCACTGCAGCCCTGTGCCCTGAGGTTGTCTCAAGCACCATGCACACCTCTAGCAACATGAGAAGAGAAAGAGACGTTTTTAAGCTCTATCACAAGTATAGCAATTTATTTAATCCATCCCTTAAACAAACAAACAAAAAAAATCAAGACTGACCTGTCTCACTTCATTTAATAGCCATAGCACTGACTGCTGAATGGCAGCAATACAGTTAGCAATGACTGGGACATAAAGAACACGGTTTTCCAAACTGAGAAGAGGTTTGGCATGGTTTAAGGCTCAATGCTTAACCTGAAACTCCTTAAGCAGCATCAATTTTAAAAATACACAAAGTCTCTCAGTGTTGATTTTGGGTGCCCAAAACCAGACAATTTGAAATTTTCTCTCTCCACTACCCTTTTTTCATGAAATCTGTATTCTATCAAAGACCAAGAAATTGTTCAAGGATCATGATAGGCACTTTATAAGGACCATTTAACTTAAATAGCAGATAAAATATTTGAATTAAGCAGCTCAAGTTTTCAGGAGAATCTATGCAAAATCCAAAGTGTGTGTAGCTTCTTTCTGTCCTTTGCCACATTGCTGACCTGGCCATCCTGACCTTGCTCAGCACTAGGTTGCAATTCCTGCAGCAAACTGTTGGTACAGGTAGAAGTCAACAGTGTGGATGAACGGTCACTTGTCACATTACCATGGGAAGCCCTATCTGTCTGGGTCCACTGTTTTAAATTTTGAAGTTGCAAACTTTTTCAAGGATGAGTCATCCATCCATCCATCCATCCATCCATCCATCCATCCATCCATCCATCCATCCATCCATCCATCCATCCATCCATCCACTCTCTTTGGGAAAATCTAGAGGAAGTGATTCTACCACGCCATTAATGAACCCTGTCAGTTAAACATTTACTACTTCTTTTTCGCCAAGCTTTTTCAAAGCAAACTGCTTAAAGAACTCCTCTAGCGAAAAAACTATTAAATCTGAGAAGTGATTTTATTCTTCTCTTTCCCCCAGTTCCATCACTTACACAAAGCATAAATAGCATAACATTTTCTTGCCATGACGTACCAGGAAATGATGATCTTTCTGAGGAAGAGGCAGGACACAGCAATGGAATCATTAATTGCATGCAGCAATTGTTCCATTCTTCCTTTGAGATGCCCAGGACATGCAGAATAGTACTAGCTCCTTGATGGCCAAGTTTTTAGTGGATTCCTCAGTCCAAGTTCTTGTGCCAAACCCTTGGTTCCAATGAGACCCATAAACTGAGTGTACATTGTGTTAGCCATTCTGGGATTAGCTGGCTCCATTCAAAGGGAAGAGGTGGTGGTGCACACACCCCAAAGCTGAGAAGACTGAGTTTCTAAAAAGACATTCTGCTTTTACATGCTAGCTCTATGCCTAATTTTCAAGCATAAATATACTCTGTCCTGTTGGGATTAAGGAAGGGAGAAGATCCAGATTTAAGATGCATAAAATATTGTGGGCTACAAGGAATTGAGTGGAAAATTAGTTAAATACAGAAGAGGTGATGCATATGGCTGGAGAAGGAAGAAAGCAAATGTCTGGAAGAGTGGAGGTGTCCATACGTTTTCAGTGGAACAGTGTCCTATTTCCCAATACAAAGATAATTCACTGTCTATGTGAAATTTTCCTTAAGAATTTGGTCTTGTATATGACCATTGGGCAGGAGAGAGCTTGTGTAGGATGACAGGAAGAAGGACTTAACTATTCAGGAGCTGTATAGATGTTTCAGGTTTGCTAACTCAGACTTTTGCCAATTCAGACTTTTGCCAATGTTTGTAGCTGTTTATTTGACATGGATCAGGCATTTTTATAAACTCCATGACAGAATTTACCAAGCCTACCACGTAAGTCCAGCACATCAGGATGAAAAAACATACAGGTCAGATGTCAGGATATTTCAAAGGGAGAGGCATGGTTTTCCCTGAATATGGTAATGCCACTGTCCTGCAGTTGTATTCCAAAAATAATCAACTTCTGTCGTATCAAGAGGAATCTTGAGACATATCCCACAGATGAAGGACACAATACTATTGTACTACAATAGAAATGATGCCTGGACTGCCAATGACAATGGGACTTATTTGCAGTTTAGGTTAATTAATTACTTAAGTTTAATATTGTTAGTTTTTGAACAACAGTGTCCTATACTGTAGGAGATGAGTGCTACATCTGACTTGGCACCAAAACTGTGATGAAATCATCCTCAGGGACTTTGTCTGACATGCAGGGTTCCCAATGGACAATTCCAACAATCTCCCATTGTATTTTTCTGATGAATTATGTGAAACATATTTACTGGAGTTTTCAGTCAGCCCAGCTCCCTACAGCTGAATTTTGACACTGCCAGTCCATACTAGCATATGCCTTGTGCAAGAAGAATTCTCTTCTTCAGAAATAAGTATTTTAGGCTTTCTCAACCCTTTTAGGCTAGGCTTTTTGGGGCTTCTCTCTCCAAGCTGTCTTGGCAAAAATAACATTTAAATTTCACAGTCCTTGTTGTAAAAAAAGTTTGTTTCAACTTTAGAAAAAACCTAAAACTTTTGTTCTTAGTTGAGGCAAAGGGGAAAGGGGAAGGGACCCCAAAAGCAGGCAAAAAATGACAGTTATATTTTTCCTAGGTTTTTTTTCAGAATAACTTTTCCGTTTATCCTTTATTTCAGTTTATCCTTACAAAATCTCACAACTTCTTCAAATCCATGCTTTATTGTAGACTGCTTTCCAAGAGACTTTTTGGTGGATATTACGTTGATGTGTTTGACAGACCTTTGTAGACATGTCCAAAGCCAGAAAGAGAATATTTTAAGTACAGTAACTTTTGTAATTGCAGTCCATAAGTGCTATCACATAGTTTTATATTAGCTTTAAAGTAACTAATTTTCAAATGCTAGCAATAGAGCCAGGGTGGAAGACATCCCTGTGCTGCCTAGGCACCAAGTGCTCAGCTTCTTGGGCAGATTTTGCAGTACTCACTGTGTACAATTTTGGTTTCTCTAATCTGAAGGTAGCTCAGCAGGGCCACAGTTACAGCTCTGCTATGGCTGCATTAAAGGTTTTCTTTCTCTATGGAGGAAATACCTTACTATTGAAATCCTACCACCATGGCAGATCTCATTTTCTGTGCTAACTAACACTAGTCATAGTCAGAGATTAAACTCACTACATGGGACTGAATGAAAAAAAAACAGTTTGGGCAGGGGCTGAACTCCTTAAAAGACAAGACTGCGGTGTACAAAAGCTGTAGGTGATACTAGATGGCCTTGTGATCAGAAGGTGTGACCAACACTGACATACAGCTACAATTCTTTTTCAGTTTGCACAGTGTAAGTTGTGCAAATCATATGGGGATACCGGAGGTGAAAATTCCTGCCTTAAGCAGAAAGTTAAGAAGCATATGCAGGCTCACCGTCTGCACTTCCTTTCTCTCCCTCATCTCCCCTCCCCTCCCCTCCCTTCCCTTTGAGAGAGCAGCAGGCATTTCCTCCTGCCCTTGCAAGCGAGCTGGGATCTCCCACGCCATTACCTCATCCTTAACTGATCCCCCTATAACAAATGCCTGCCATCACCCTTCAAAGGTCTGAGTCAAAACACATTCGTTGCACCAGCAATCTTTTGCCTGACTGCAGGGGCCTAAAAGAGCTCTGAGTCTGTTTTGTTCAGTCTAGTGAATATATAATTTTTTATATTTTTTTTTTTGTCAAGCACTAGAGTATGTAAGTACAAGAAAGTCAATAACATGTAAACAGATGCCCCTCATCCAGCCCGGGTAACCACCACAGGCCAAACATAACAAACAGGCCAGATTTATTTAGATTTAAATATATTTAAACCGGAAAAGTAAAGATTTAATTAGAGAAGCAATGTCTTTTTATTCCTTAATCCCTACAGAGTATGTAGCTAGCACCAAAACCTGAAAATAAAATCCTGAAATGGTGCTATTAATGTATTTGTAAAGCAAAAGGTTAAAAATATTCGTGTCTGATCACTCTTCCAAATAATTTCAGCTATTTAAATTTCCCTGGAATAGACTTCTTAGAAATGCATTGAGAGAGGCTGACAAACCTGGTTTGATGTGGTTTTCATTTCTAGTCTTGCAGATGTGTGGCATTATAAATGAAAATCATAGGCTTCCTTAGCCATACGGGCACAGCCCAGCAGGCTTCCTGGAAGCACCACCTCTTGTGGTTGACAGCTACTTTTACTGAGCACCATTTCAGCAGAAACCAAGTCTGATAAATATCCTCCTGAAACATGACATCCGAAAAAGATCGACTTTGATAAACTGCAAAAGGTTTTCAGCTGTATTAGTAACCTACTGGGCCAATGGTTATGGAAACAATAATTGATGCTATACGCGCTCAGTGATTTTTTTCAATTCATTGGTTGCATTGCAAGGCTGTGACATGCCTCACATTCTTTACTGGCCACAGTGATTTCTGACCCAGAACATGAGCTTCCCTTCCAGACAGCTGAGTTGTTTGTATACTCTTCCTGATCTTTACTTGGGTATTTAGTAGGTTATATTGGACCTTTGGACAGAAGAGGCATTTTTTGTTTTTCAGCCATCAACATTGATATTTGCTTGTACTGAAGTTTTGGCTGATCACTGTGAATGCACTTTTAAACTGTATATGAGGAGTGGGAGAGTTTCCCTGCTCTCTCTCCACTTTTTGAATATAGCGGAAATGCTCACAAACACTTCTCAGCTACAGGTCTACTACCTTTCATCACCCAGCCTTTACATTGAGGGGTTATATTGAAGGCCTCGACAAAGCCCAGTGGCAGGCACTGCAGACTGGCAGCCTCCTGTCACAGCTGGGGGCGGGCAGAGGCCCTGCTGGCTCTGCTCTGCTGCAAAGGGGAGGGCAGGGAGGAGACTTACATGTAACTGCCTATAGAGTTTTGTGTGCATTTGTTGCTGGTGTGAATTATAGAAACAGAGCAGTGAAAATCTTCTCACTTTGAGGACAAGATTACATGGTCCAGTCATATTTTATAATTTTGCTTTTCAGTTGCCAAGTACAACGCAGAATCTTAAGGCAGGGGGTTTTGCGTGTTTCTGTGATGTTCTTTGGCAGCATTGCTAATTGTAACCTTTTTAACAATTCTAAAGCATTTTAAGAAGCGAAAATATCGCGGTGGTTTCATTTGCGTGTTCCTCTTACCACAAGTAGCTGTTTCACTGGAAGTGTTTGTTGACTACCAGGGCAACAATTTTAGATCTAGCATGATTACCTGTATCGTACCACTCATCAGAGATGTGGGCAAACGCCAGAAACTTCTGCATTGAGGAAATGCTGCTAGTTGGTAGGAGGCAGGAGTTTTCAAAGCTGTCTCAGTGAAAAAGCTGATATCACATGCTTATGTCAACAACTTTAAAAATATTATGAAATGATCAGTTTGCTTAAAATATATTTTACTATAAATATATTAGAGTCAAGCAAATAGCTGCTTCATCAATGCATTATCATAGTTCTGTACATGTACCCATTTAAAACAAATTAACATCGTTTTAGAAAAGTCTTTCATATGTTATTTAAAGCCAACTGTATTGTGGAGCCATAATTCACACATGAAACAGCCCATACTTGTGTCCTAAAAAACGTCAAGTCCAGAGTTGGACTAACTTTGATTCTGTTATTAATCTCCTCTGTTAATAAAATGAAATGTTCATTGAGTTTTACAGGAATCCTATCCATCCTATATACATGGAGAAGAGTAAAAAGGAGCTGTCACAATACCCAGATTTCAGTAAGTCAGAGAGATCCAGTTGGGAAATTTTGCAGACATGTGGCTGCTTTGAGGTCACAAGACAAAGTGTGAGCAACTTTTAGCCCGCCCCATGGCAGTGGCAGCACATGTTAGCAAGATTTTCTGAGTGAAGTATGAACAATTGCTTTCACAGGGCTCACCCTCTCTCCGCCATCATTCCAGGTTTTCCTGTGAGCAGAAAGATATGAGTGGCCATGGATCTCAGCACTTCTTGGCCACTGCCCCTGTCTGAAATAAGCAGCATACCTTAAATACTATTATGTAAGTTTGGATCCAAAAAGCATGGTTATTATTATGTTGACTTTACATTTTTAAAGTGAAAAGCACTACGAGTAACTGCTTCCAGATTCCCTGTTTTCATTTTGGTTTTTTTCGCAGCTGTCAATTAATAATGAGAACCAGGTATGGGCAGACAGTTACACAGAATTATGAAAGTGACTGCTGCCAATTTTTTAAAAATGAGCACTAGGGAAATTTTGGTGTTTCCGATTCTTTGCAAGAGGAAGCCAATAAAATCCCAACCTAGTTTATGAATTTTTTTGTTGCCCGAGTGGAGGCACGTTGATCATATTCTCCAGTTTACTACACTGGCGGAGGAAGTAGGTGGAGGATTTCCCCTGAGCAGGGAATGTTCTACTGCCACCAGCATAGCAGAGACATTTCTGCTGGCTTTTCCATCAGACTCCACTTTTCCTATGTGCAAATGGCAAAAATACCTTGGAGTCAGGGAAAGAAGAAGGAAAAACAGGTCTCAGCTCTGTCTCCCTGTCTGATATTAATCGCTCAAGGTACTGGGCAGCTCCAAATAAATGAACTGGTTTTGGCTGACTACAGCTCCCACTCATCACAGTGTCTGGCATTGCTGTCTTCTTCTTTATTTTCACCTTGCATCTATATTCTGAAGGGGTTCTACCGAAGTGTATCTTCTTAGCTGATAACAACCTTGCTCTTTGTAGCCGTCTTCATCATCTTGACCCCTTTTCTTCAGAGCCTTCAGCATCTTTGTCCCATGACTGTTTTTTCCAGTGAGCACACTTCTTGTGCCATGTGATTCCCTTTTCTCAGTTCTCCGTCAACCGCCCATGCGGGAAACATGCAGCTGGTTGCAATGCCTGCTGCTCTCCTCTGCTACCGCAGCTGCTGCTCTTCCTTTCACAAATGCTAGAAGTAGATTGGGACTTGTTTTAGTCTCCTGCTTATTTCCATGGCTGACAAATAAAGCAGCAGCCCCAGACCTTGATAATGAAGATACACAACTAAATGACAGGACTGTGTTGAAAAAACTGGCAAGGACTGATATTTTTTGCTTCGAAATTTTGTTTCTAATTCCACTGTTTTCCACAGCTGATGCATCCTATATTCTGGAGGAGTGCGTTGAAAGGCAGCAGATTTACCTCTTCTTTGCCCTCCAGTTTCACCTAAAAATTCTTCCCCCACTGCAAGTCAAAAGGTGGGAGCTACTATGACATGCTGTGAGGCAGCTTCTAAGGAAAAAATAAATATTCCTTAAATCCACCTTATTTTTGACAGGTTTCTTAAAGGCTCCACAACAATATAATTAAATCAAGAAAATAGTGGAGAAACATGTTCAGGTTTGGTTTGGGCGATTTCTTTTTTTTAATGTTTCATCTTCACTTTACAATCTGAATCTGCAAACTGAGGCGTGAGTGAGTGTCTGCTTGATTGTGGTGGGTAACCCATGTAACAGTCTGCAACATATTTACTCTGGAGATATACACACACACAAATATGAAAAATACTTGTTTAAAAAACGGACTACTTTTCAGAGACAACATTGTCATTGAGTAGCCTCTTCCTTTTCAATTTAGTAAGAAGCGTTGGGGCAAATTAGGGCAGTTTCATCAGCTATTTCCTTCTTTCCTGTGCGGGCTTTGAAAGGACTTCTCGAAAACATCACCCTACGCCGAAATCACGGAATGCCCGGGCCCACGGCACCACCGAGGCCACTGGCTCCAGCTGCCCACCGGGAGGGACAGCACACCCCCCCATGAGGACAAGCCCCTTCGCCACCCCGCATCCCCTTCTCTCCCCGCGACAGCCGCATTAGCTTCGCCTGACCCCCAAGGCAGTCACGGCGGGCAGCGGGTCCTTCTCCCGAGCCCTCGCTGCCTGGAGGCCGCAGGTGGCGGAGCCGCGGGCAGCAGCCGCCCCACGGACACCTCAGGGGGCGGCAGGGCCGGCTGAGCCGGGGTGGCATCGTCTTGCGGGGCCGATCCCGCCTGTGGTTCCCCGAGCGACCACCAAGCCCAGGCAGCCGCTGCTCCGGGGCAGCGCAGGCCGGGGCGGGCGGGGGGAACGAAAGAGCGGCGGAACGGGCGGGCGGCGCTCGGGGAGGCGCCGGGCGGGCCGGCGGGGGCGGCTGGCCGAGCATGGCGGCGCTGCGGGTGCTGGAGCTGTACAGCGGCATCGGGGGGATGCACCAGGCCCTCAGAGGTACCGGCGCGTCCTGCGGGGCTCGGTGCTGCCTGCCCCGCCCGGGCCACCCCGCCCTCGGGGGCTCCATCTTCCCGAGGGGACCCCGGCTCCTGAGGGAGGGGGGCTATGCAGGGTGCCCTCTTCTCGATGGGGAGGACAGAGGTGGCCTCTCTTCTCCCACAGCCCCTTCTCCAGCCCGATGTGTCGGCACCCGGTATCCAGGAGCACGTTGGGATGGAAATTAGGGATCCCTGCTCCTTCTCTGGTCCAGGCAGCTGCTTCTGGAAAGGCCGTGATTTTGTGTTTGTTATTATGTGCTCTGTCTAATACAGACGCACCCCTGCTGCAGATAGGATCGGGATCAGTGAGATGCCCAGGATGATAACCACATTAGCCAGGGTTTCCCACTGTCGTGCACATGGACTTGGTTTCATGGGCCATAGGTAGGTGAATAGCTGAGCCGTGTTCCAATATGAGCCTGACCATCTGAGGCTGGTATAACGTTTTATAAACATGAAAACTGAATATGGAATTTGAACTGGTGTAGAGAGTTCACACCAGCCCGTGTGCCCAGTGTGAGTTTTTGATCTGGTACAAGGAGCCCTGGAGCTCAATTTGCTGAATTGTTAAAGCACAGCCTGGGTGACCTTCAGCAGGTCCTGTAGACTCTCTGTGAGCTGGCTTCCCCAGATTGAAAATTGAGCTATTGATTTCCTTTGTAAAGTACCCTGGACCGTATTACTTTGAAGTCCAGATTTCAACACACGTTAGTATAATTTATGAGAACCTCCATAATAATTTTAACTGTAGCTGCAATCCTTCAAATCCTTCAGTCTTCAGGAGCATTAACAGAGAGCATTGTCATAGAAACATCAGGTGGAAACTTGCCTTATCTTGCTATTTTTCCAGGGAGCTATGGAATATTAAGAGTATGCTTTTGGAGTGAAATCCATTTAGCATCATTTATTTACTTGAAACGTACTCAGAATTGTCAGAGTGGCATTTTTTCTACTATCCTATTTTTGCTTGAATGTGTATATATACTTTATTTATAAATATAAATATAAATATATAAAATATATTTTAATGTATTTATAATATATAAAAATACGCAACAAAATAAGTTCCTGCATTGTTCCTAACCACCTATTTTGAGGATGTGTTTTCCTTATTTCCAGAGACATTCTTAGAATACTAAGAGGAAAGTATGCCTTTGTCTGGAACTGCAGATTTTGGAGTTTTTGTAGAATGGAAAGAGTGTGTTATGCCTTGTTTATAGCGTGCACGCTAATGGTAACGTGCTGCTTTTCTGGTAGCCAGATTTCCGAAGTGATGGCGAGCCATCCATGTTTGTTGTATTGTAGACAATTTCCATAGAAAGTGGACTGGTTCCTGAAAGTTAGCCTACACCATGGTTCCTTCACTCTTTACTGAATTATCTAGCTGTGTTCTTGCCATAATAATAGATGTCTTGGGGCAGTTCAGTAGTGTTCTGCAATTTTTAATAAATTTTAATGCTAGATGTGTTATCCTGTGAATTTCCATCTGCGAAAACATCACTTGCAACTCAGTAAATACTTAAGAGGGTGGGAATGCATCATTAGATTATCAGACTACTCTTTTATCCAAAAGGTACACAGAATTAGTGATGCCGTGGATAGTTACTACACATAGGAAGTCTTGAAATCATGTCACCTGTTTGGTATAGTTTGGAGACTGAAGGATTTGACTAAACCCCTTGTATTATTTCCTGAAAAGGTAAATTTACTTCCATGTTTGTTGTTTCTGAACTTGCTGAACACAACTGCTTCAGCGTCAGTCTTTGTTGTAATTTCTGTTCTTCTGGGTTTACATTTGACTGAAGAAATTGCTGTAAGTATGAACAGTGAGACTGAGATTTTTCTGTAGTGTTATCAGCCAAAGCAGATGAAAAGACTGTAAGTAAGGAGATTTACATTAATTTTTGTGTAAATGACCCTAACTAGTGCAAAATGGTCAAGTACTGATTGAAATTTGTGATGTGGATAGACAAAAAGCTATTTGCATTACAGTTGGTATAACATTTTTCAATCTGGGTGTTTATTTTTTTGGGAAGCGTATGAGAACTCAGCCCATAAGCATTGTTTTGTCTCAGGAAAGGTCCAAACCATGCACTTCTAGATGACAATCTTGTTTAGAGTCTTGCTAAAAGTAATAGTCAGGCAATTTGATTAAAAAGGATCCTAGGAAATTTGCACTGAATTAAGTATTAAATGACAGGTTATTATATAAAACTGGTTTTGATGAAATGGATTTCATTTGGGAGCAGAGATACACTTGGGCATTTGTCAGTTTTTACTGGTTTTTAAAGTCCTTTCAACATCTGGATTCAGTTTTCTTACACAGTTTATGAAGGAACAAAGTAAAGTCAAGGGGCATTGAAGTGTTTGCTTTTATGTGCAAATAATTCAGAAAAGAAGTGAATGTTCCTCTGTAAGTACTTTAATAATGGGTTTCTTGTATGTTTTTGGCCCATATGTGTACATGAAACCATGCTATTTGAAAAGGTCTGTCCTCCATTTAGCAAGCGGCAGATTGTTCAGCATCTTCCTTTTAAATCATGTATGGAAATATTAGAAGGGTTGTGGGGTTTTTTTCCATATAAATATAAAGTTTGAAAGAAAGGCCTCCATTGTGCCAGTGCTTTCATAAGCCAGATGCACGATAGACAAAGATTATGTATAATAATGTATTATCTTGGTATGGTTTCTAAGGAATCTATAAGCCAAGAAAAATAATAGGAATTATGGAGGGAGCATGGAGTATTTCAGTGGCAGCATCCCAGGAAAGCCTTGTTCTGCAAAAGGGATTCTGCAGCTGTGGCAAGCTAGTTCCTGGCCATGTTATGGGGTCAGTTATGGTTACTTCAGCTGGTCCAGCTTTCTACTTTTCTGTGAAATTGCCAGCGTTTCAATTGGCAAATAGGTATTTTTCAGGAAATCTGATGCTGACTTTTCTACCATGATGCCCTTTTTGGCTGTGATCTTTCAAAAACTTAGTTTTAGGATAGCTTGCAGGATGAGGATGTTTGTTGTTTTGGCAGCTGTCATTAATGTAGAATGCATTTGGCACCAAATAGTATGCAATTGGTTTTGAGATTGTCCTTGCTTACAGTAGGAAATAGTTGAATTTTCACATATTGATGGAAGTTTATAATCTCTTGTAAGTGTTTCTCTGTGAAGAGTACATAGAAGTTATGAGTACATAGTTTCATAGTTGAATCGCATTCTTTTTCACAGTGAAGAGAAGGTTGTTCCTGAATGTAGGTTTCAGTCTAAAGCTGAAAAAGAAAAGTCTTGGGGACTGTCTAGCTCTGTGTTGGTACTCTAGCTAGAGATAATTCAGCATATGCAGAATTTCTGGTTTTAGATTTTGAATGCTTTATAATAATATTTTAACACCAAAAACCTGCAAAAAGGTACAATTTAGGAAGTTTAGCTTAGTTAAAGTCAAAAATCAGTGAATCTGTTCATATTCACACTCTTGAAAGACTGAGGCAGCTAAGGGATGGTAGTGCATTTATTTCTTCTTCCCACCTTGTACCCCAAACCTTTTGGGATTTTTAAAGATTGATGTTTAAGTCATATATGTCTAAATCTATGATAATTTTTTTATGTGTGTGTGAGTGAATTTGTTCTTTATAAAGTGCAGAGTTTCTGCAGTGAAAAGTAGTGTTTTATTTTTAGAAAATCTATGGCTACAAATTCATTTCCTTAGCAACTTTCCATCAAACAAACAGCCTGCTCTTCCTCCTTCCCAACCAAAACAAACCTAAACTGCCTTATTAATTTAGGCAGTTTTCCCATGAAAAATGGGTTCCACGTCTCTGCCACAAGCGTTTGTAATCGGCCAGGTCCCTGAAAAAAGTCTTCTTGCATAAAACATTACAGAACATTCTTTTAAAAATACTGTAATTTTGCAGTGGTAAAGTTGGTGATATGTTTCCTCTGCAATTGTTGTATTTCAGTTTTACAGAGTAAAAATTTCTGTCTCTTGTGCTCTGTCATGCATGTTTATTCATTTTATTGGGTTGTCTCTGTGAATTGCGCAGCATAATAAATTGGTGTGTGTATTTACACTGAGCATAGCTATCGCACCAGGAGAGGCAAAGGAGACAAAACTGGCAAGGAGCTTTAGGATTCAGCACAATGCAAAACAAAAATATTGCTGATTTGAGCAAGTTTTTACACCTAAACTCAATTTAATGCTTCTCCAAAATATAGCCCTTTGTAGCATGGGATGGTGCCAGCTGCGCTATAATGTAAGTTTATGATGTTTATATGGCTTAGCATGATCAAATCCTGCACAAATAGAGCAGTGAAAGAAGTTGCTAAGTATCCTGCAGGAAGCAAGTATCAAGTTTACTGATAGTCGTGTTGACTGTAGCCATGTACAGTTCAGCCTAATCATTTCAGCCAAGAGCTGACAACTCAGAAATTAAATCTTTGCTCTCTGTTTTAAAATGAAACAGGACTCACAAAACTTGTGGCTGATCTTCCCTTTTCCATCTGTTTCCATATACCTGTTAGAATAGATAATTGTTCTGGCTCCTATTTTCCAATATGCTGAAATCCACTAAACTGCCCTTGCTATAACACAGTGAATTTCATGTGTTCTGTTGACATTGATGACTCTATTGCAAAAGTACAGTAGTGAATATAAACAGATCTATGTTAATTTTAAGGTCTGCAGAAACACATGACAAAGGAATCAATTCTGAAGAGGAAAAAGACAGATATTGTAATGTCAGAAATTGTATTTTTGGCATTTGAAGGTGACACTCTTTGGGTTTACTTTTGCAAATCAGAAGCTAATGCATGCATCCTGTCTTCCTTTGTTTCAAATGCATCACCTTCCAGTCATTACAGCAGTGTCCCTTTCCCTCATGAATGACAACTCCATAGCTGAAAGCATTGTGTATTCAATAAAGTAGAGAACTGGGACCCAAAGTGTGATTGCTGCCTCTTTAGGCAAGTAATCTTTACTTAATTGAAGTAACAATTAAAGAGTTTCTGCTGGGTCCAAGAGGTTTTAAGCTTTAAGTGCAAAATCAGTACATTACTAATAGGATGATACAAATTTGATTTCACTTGCTTTCAGCCAGGGGAGAATATTGCAGTCTAGTCTGCCTAAAAATAAGTCATAACACCTCCCTGAGTAACTTCCCCATCATGTCTGTGGCTTCCATTTGAACTATGTCGTCTTGCTCAGAAATGTAAAGTCTCAGTTCAAAAACTGGTGTTGAGGAATCCTGCAAATCGAGTATTCCAGCAGCCTCTTAGTTTCACTTAGGAAACGTGTATTATTTTTTTCTTTAGTCTGAATAAAATGATACTGTTTTCTGCATTGTAATTCTCTTAAATAGTTGTGTTTTGAAAATTGGATGTACTTGTTTGGGGGGGATAAAAAAGTCTCCAGAGCTGTGTCTGTTACTGTACTGAAGTTCTGCTATGTATTTTGGGGAGTTGATTTAACATCCCACCAAGTCAGCAGTTTCTGAGTTGGTTTTGTGCTTTTTGTCAGTGGGGATAGTTAAACACAGTCTTGATTCTATTTTTCTTAGATTCTGCCTTCAGGCCTTTTTTATGATGTATTCCTTATAGTAATTTTCAAGTAGTAAATGTAATTGCTATAGCAAAGTAGAATATCACAGTTTGACACAAAGTTATTTAACTTTCAGGAGAAGTTCTTTAACGATGTTGCATTTTCACATTGTTTGAAGTTTACACAAGCTTTTCTTTGTTAGGTTGGATGTGTGAGAGCTGCTTGTCTGCTCGAGCTCCTTCATGCGTTTCCAGGGCATTTCCACACAAATACGCTTAATCAGCTTTTAGAGGAAGTCTGTTCTGTAACAGGAATTCCCAAGTGAGCTTCAACTATTAAATGAAAAGAAGAAGAAGCTTTGAAAAATTTATCAAGTCTTTGAATTGGGAAGAGAGGATCCCAGGTGGAATACTTCAGGAAAAGTTCCTGTCCTTTTTCTATGGTGGTTTACGTCTCTGGTTTAGACTGAACATTGTATTGCAAGGAGATTCAATAGGTTACTATTAGCTGTATGCTCTCTTCCAGTATTTCCAGGCTTTTGGGCCTGCGAAATCCCCAGTAGGTCTTTTTTCTTGCATGTATGCAGGAACATAGTGGATGGATGGCAGTAAAAAAGACGAGTATCAGAATCATGAGTTGTGAGAGAAAGCACACAGCTTGCCTTCCCAATTGCCTATTTTAAACTCTGTGTTAATTTAGATAATAATTTGAGGGTCTTGATTTTTAAAATGTTTTTAATTTTAATGTTATTTTTCTTCTGGACTGCCTGGAAAACACAGTAAGGGTTAGCTTGTCAGGATGATATGTTTTAAGAACTGAAGGAGTAAGTGAGAAAAGCAGTCTCTTTAACAGTATTTGAAGTTTTTTCCTGTTACTTAGATGCTGCAGCTTTGTTTTAGGAAGATGAAAGTGTTGGTTCTTTAATAGGTTTGTAAATTGAGACATTCATCCAGCTGCTTTTCACGCTAGGTGTCAGTGTTAACATACCTGTTCTGTAATCTCAGGTGTAGTTGTTCTATTGTCCTTGTGGATACACCTGTATTTAGTTCTCAGTTACAACTTATGGTCAAAAGGTCAAGACAGTAATGGCAAATAATGATATGTGTGTTGACTCTTAATGGTCTGTAAATATTTATCTTGTGAAAAATCCTTACCTTTTTGCCTTCAATTGCACCAAGTAAACTTGGAAGAACCGGCTTTGTCCTTGTTAAAATGTCTGCTACAATCTTTTCAATACCCAGATTTCTCTTTCATCTTAGTTTTGACTAAGATAGCCTTGAAAACCTGAAATATA
This sequence comes from Rhagologus leucostigma, assembly GCA_013397725.1. NCBI lineage: Eukaryota > Metazoa > Chordata > Aves > Passeriformes > Rhagologus > Rhagologus leucostigma. Next base: position 855,954 of record VZTD01002528.1, on the reverse strand, counting down.
GTAGATGGATGGTAACTGCATCATTCAAAATTAAATCCACTGGGGTCATCCCAGTTGGGCTTTCATCCTCTCAAACTGTAAATAATTAGCTGACTAGCAGTAATTCATTAGCTGTCTCATAAGGTCATTTGTTAATGTGTTACTTGAGCATATTGTGAGATTATTCAAAGGCTTGTGGCTATTTGCCTTGTTTCTTTTGGTTTACAAAAGTTTTTTAAAATTGCCTGTGTTTCATCTGAGGCTTTGTAATCCTGACCATAATGTAAATATTCTGGTGGTTGAAACTGATCTTGGGTATCAGGAGGTAGGGTCACTTCTCTGCCTGCGGCTCTAACAGTAACCACAGCCCATCTTCTTGGATAAAAAGCCTCAGTGAAGGTATTGTGTTTAGTAATAACAAATAGTGTAACATGATGAGCAATGGAGTAAACACTGCTCTTTTTATCTTTTTAGCTTCTGTAGAACCTATTATTCTCTTACTCTGTAAATTAACAGTTGTTTATTTACATTATTTTTAATGTTTTTTTATTTCAGGGTTTTAGCTGTGAGTATATTTGTTAACGTGTCCTCTCTTCAATAACACCTCAATCCAAGAGAGGAGAAGCTGCCAAGTTTGGTATTTTGGGGACCTTTAACCCAGAGGAAGCAGCAGTTGAGTTTGAGGCCTAAGGCTTTACTGATATGTAAGCACAAATGTTTTTCAGGCAGCTTAAAAGTTTTAATGGAAGAGTAGACATACGTCAAATATATTGGTGCCATTTTTTCATAATGAGAAGTAGTACACCTCTAAATAACACACTTAGTTCTTGTAAATTGTCAGTGGATAAGGCAGTAGCAGTGGGGCTTGGCAGGTTGACTTGGACTCCTGTAGCCGGGGAACTTGATGGCCACAGAGACCTCCAGAATGCAGGTGGAAATGTTGTAGAGGTGCACCCTGTCTGGAATTTACTTATCTACTAATTAAGGGCACAGTTAGCTTCCATTTCTGGATGTATAAGGAAGGGAAGTATTGCCCATATGAGTAGAAAAACAGTATGGTTTTTATACAAAGTTTCAAAGACAACACAGTAGAGTTTGGTTGTACAATTTACCTTTGGTTTTTAAGCGTAGCTGTAACACTACTGACCAAATACATTTTTCCAAGAGTAGTAAAGAGTAGCTAGAGTTTTCAAATTATTTTTTTACTTTTAGAAAGCCGCACATATGCAGAAGTTGTTGCTGCTGTTGATGTGAACACTCTTGCCAATGATGTTTATAAGCACAACTTTCCCAACACGCCGTTATGGGCAAAGACTATTGAGGTGAGTAATTAATGTATTTTTTACTGTAGTCTGGCATTTGTAGATATAAGTTGTTTTCACTGTCCTTATTAGTAACCAGAGAAACAAAAATATTTATGTTATTATGAATAAATCAGTTCTACAATAACTTTGATTTCTTCTGCCGTGGTTGCTTGTTGAAGTAAGAGGGATATTCATACTGCAGGCTTTTCCTTAAACTCTTGCCTGCTGCATCAAGAAAGGTTACATAAATGTCAAGAGGAACGCTTACCACCAGTAAAGGAATGTCAAAAATCATATTTTTAGATTAAAAAAATATTTTCTTGTACTTCGAAAGAATTTAATTAAATTACTTGGGGCCTTTGTTTTGTAGTTACAGTTGAGCTCAGAAAAACACAAAGTATATTGGATGGAACAGTCTTACATTTTTTTAATGGTCTCGATAGGTAAAATGTTTTATGAATTCTGTCACTTTCCAAATTATTTGAAAAATAACTAAATAAAATTGGATTCTGTTTTAATAAATGAGAGGCAAGCTAGGCATGGATTTTTGCCTGGATTGAGTTAGAAATTACTGTATACTTTTTAATCTTTTATGGTTTTACAATATGACAGTAAAAGATACTGTGTCTGTCTTAAGACACCAGCTTAAGTAAGAGTTAAATAGGTGGCTAAAGGTTAAATGCTTATTCAGCACTCAATAGCAACTGGCTAAATGAGAGTTTATAGTTTTATAGTGGAAAAAGAAGAAGAATCCTTGCCTGTGTCATTTTATAGTAGACAAGAGCAGATTATTAGAGTACCTTCTTCAAATTTATTGGAAAAAAAATAGCAGCTTTTGTCTAGTTTTCTGAGGGTAGTTATGTTAAATTTGCTATATAGATATCCCTCAGAATACATAAGGAGTGATTTCTTTGTCCAAGTCATAGTTACTTGATCATTGTCCTTCTTTCCTCCTGGCCCCTTATTATGTTGACCTTGTAGTGTTGGTGGAAACTTAGTTTAGAGGAATTTCTGCCTGTGTAATATAATTCCTACCACAGACCTAATTCTTTCTTTTCTGAGCAGAAATATCTTTGCAGAGGAGAATTTCAGCTATACAATATCTTTGAGTAATTTTTACTAGGCAAAAACTTGAATGAAAAAAGCTTTACAGGATGCATTACCAGTGAGCTCCTAAGAGTGAAAACCCATAGTTTGGATCTGTAAAAATTATCATGTTTACACTTGAGCTACTTTTCTTCTCAGATATTTTTTCACATATTTTGGGTATGTGAACACTGGTTTTGATGTAAAAAGACTTCATATCTGAATAATGATATTTTATTTTTGGGAGAAATAACAGGTCAGTATCTACTGAAAGAACCACTACACACCTCAAAGAATGAGCAGATAAAAACCTCAAGATTATGTATAAGTGCTAACCTTGTTAATGTTTTGTTTTATATTCAAAGCAGTGAATGCATATTTACATTTTATGGTTTGCCAAGGTAGAAAAGATTTTGAAATTACTAGGTCAAATGGGATATGAGGTAGTTTTTTTTGCTATATGAAGCATACAGTGGAAATAAGAGGGGTAGTTTGATCTGAAAGATGACTTGAGAGTTTCATACAGTTCACAACACTTAACATTCTTCTATTTTGTTCTGTTTTCAGGGCATAACACTGAAAGAATTTGACAGATTATCTTTTGATATGATTTTGATGAGTCCTCCCTGTCAGCCATTTACAAGGTAGATACAGCACACTTGGGAAAAAAGTGCAGTTATTGCACTATGTACGGTCAAAGGAGAAATGTTTTCAAGAGTGACACTATATCTGGGTGATCTGTGTATCTTTCTAAGCAAATGTGCTGTAGCTCTGTTCACCATGATGTTTACTGAAATGAAAGAAATGCAGCAATTTGCATCTTAATTGTTGATCACATTTCTGGCTAATGTATATATTAATTCAGTCTAAGTTAATTAAGCTTCTTACAGCACCAATTTCGTGTACTGTATTGTTCCTCTAATCGTGAAATTTAGTGTTTAGGAGTGCTGCCTTTCCTTTTAGATATCAATCTAATATTTTCCTGGGGCAACTCCAGGAGGAGGATTGGAATTGGTCAGTTATTCCTGAGATTTAAGAGTGTAATCTGGTTTTATTTGTACTTTGAAAATTGCACATGCGCACACATAGTTTATTCTAAAGAATATTTCTATTTTAGCCGAGACTGGAAGGATAATGGTTTTGAAATGATTTTGTGGATGATAAAGAGAAATATCTTGCTGATTAAGGACTGACTTTACTGAGATGTTATTTGTCAGATTAGTTTGTAATTCATATCATTTGACAGCAGTGACCCGTGGAGGTAAGATTCTGGTAACTGCTCTCATGCCAAGTAGTAGCTTCACAAAAAAAGTCTTTTGATGGTGGTAATACTGATTGTGTAAGAAAGTATATCTCACTGAATGTTCTAAGATTGGAAAGAAGTCCCTGTAAAGTGGTGCTGATCTATAAAAATGAATTAGTGTAAACCTATGATGTGTATAGGTATCATTTCTTCTGATGTTTTTCTTTATAATATGATGAAAATAAAAATCTGTGTATGACTGATTACTTTAGATTAATTAGATTACGAAGTTTTTATTCTTTTTTTATAAGCTAATGCGAGTATAAGCTAGGGAAACACAGGCCTGGAATTGTTATCATTTTTGTAACCTACATGATCTGTCCAGTTTAATGTTACAAAATTGGTTCTGAAGTTATTCACGTGGGGCTCAGTCCTGCTAAATGGTGAACAGTGAGGCTTTAATTCATAGAAATAATTTAATATATTCAGTGCAAAATAGCAGGGTATTCCCAGAAACCCAGTGGGGTTTTTTTTGTTCTTTCAGAGCCAAGTATGTTCAAAGGCTTTTTTGGACAAGACCAGAATGCTAAAGGCTTTGCAGACTGGGAAGTGGATTTCATTACTGAGTGTTTCAATTTTAACCTTGCTGTGAGCTGATGGATTCCAGGGCCAGACTTTCATTCCTTAGAGTATCTCTCAGGACACTGCCTCTGTGAGCAGGTCCTCCTGTCTGTACATGATGCTTTTGCAGAATTCCCTTTTGAAACTCAAAGCAAAGTGTCAGCATTCTGTAGAAAAATGTAACTCAAATGTCAGTCTGCTCTGAGTAATATGCAGGTGTTTCTTTATTCTTTCTTAGAACTGGCCTGCAAGGTGATGTATCCGATCCACGGACAAAGAGCTTTCTCTATATCCTTGATATTCTCCCGAGGTATAAATGAACTTCTACCTCCTAAAGCCTCTTTTGTAACTAGGCTTTGTTATAACCAGGTCTTCTGTACTTCAGTGAGACAAGTCATCTGTAATGTTTTAGAGGGATACTACTAGTATTGTGCTGTATTCTGTGTTTGTTTTCTCATGATGATATGTAACTTACAAATACTTGTATTTTACTAATGCTGTAATCCCCTCATAGTTGCTGTATATGCTTTCATTGTCTGGTTTCTTTTTCATTGCATGTCTGTTTAAACTGTGCCTATATCACAAATGAAAAGGAAGAGTTCTTTTCAGTTCAACATCAAATTTGCATTGATTTTATGTGGAAGCAGGAGTAGATTATGTAATAGTTTGCTTATTGGTCTCCTGGAAACATGAGAATTTTTTAAAATATTAGGTTAGAAAAGCTTAGATTCAACATATAGTCATCTTTTGGAGAGGTACCATTTCAAAGTTGGTTTAAATATGTTACTGACTGTACAATGCAATGCATCTTCCAACCTCTTCCATTCTTTCCTAAAGTCTCTGTTCTTTTTGGTGCTGCTTGTAGATATCTTGGGGCTGATTGTGTATTTTTGGTTTGTAGTACAATCTCTTGTTTTGATTAGTAATACTAAAGAATTTGAATAGCACTGCATTGTCTGAACAGTGTCCTTGTCTTTGTATTCATCTGTCATTTTTTGCCTGGTCAGATCCCAGTTCCTAATAAAACAGCCATTATTATTTGTATTAATGGCAGTCTTGCTTCACCTGGAGACTAGGACAGCTGTTCTCTATATATTCCTCTATTAGTTCATCTTGCTCTCGGGATTGGAGAAGGACAAAAGGATGTTTGGTGTCTCTTTTTCTTTTACTTTTTTTTTCAATAATGCTTTCAGCACACAAGGAAACCAGTACCAAAAAGCCTTTCTTTCAAACTGCTGTCAGCACTGGGAGAAAAGGGTCTTCATCTTTCTTCTAGAAACTTTATGCAGCCAACAGCATTAAATGGAACTGTGTCTTTGCCCTTGTCATGAGCAGAAGGAGAACACAGACACAGAAGGGCTGAGTGGCTTGGCAGGTCCATACAAAAGAAATCTGTGGCAGAGAACACAGAACAAAAAACAGATGCTGTAGCCCAGTAAGTTAGACAATTCATAGGTAAAAAGAATGGTTATTACTACTCCCCTGCTTCTGGCAGAGACACAAAATTAGGGAGAGAATGTGGGTTGTTTAGATGTTGCAAAGAATGTCTTTTGTGGAACAAGAAATGTAAGACAGGTTTCCAACTGATTTTTTAAAATGATAAATAAAACCTGGCAGATATTGTGTGAGTTAATAATTCGTCAGGATAATAGTACCTTCCATATCCTTAAAGGAATCCTGACCTGGGTATTCTTTTCCATTAAACTGAGACATGGTTAAGAGGCTGGCTGCTTTTAGGATATTGTCGTGCATTAATATGGAAATATTGCTTCCCAGTTGCTGTGGGCTTAGCTGGATAAACGGCAAAAGCTTCTCCTTCTCGAAACCAAAGCTTTAGACACTCCAGGACATACATTTTTATCATGACGATGCAAAGGACCTGGGCTTGGCTGTCTCACTTTTATCTCAACACCCCAGGAGACCCTGCTAATGTTCCTTATCTCCTTGGGGAGGGTTCTTGAAGCAGCACCTACTCTAAGCAGTCATTAGAAGGTTCAACATGATGGCTTCTGTAGAGTTCCTGAATTCCAGTGGATTTATGTTTTACTACTGTGTTTTTAAGATAGCACTTGTGTGTTTTTTGAATATGATGCATTTGTGAGACACTGAGTATGGAGTACTTCAGCCCCAAAAAAGGAAATTCTTAGTATAGGAATTATCCCTTTACATTCTAAATTGCAATGGTATGTGTGCAATTTATGAAACCTGTAAAATAATTTCTCATCTCTTGGATCTACTTACCTTTTGTTCAGCCTTTTATAATGAAATATTGCTGAAATGAGTCTCAGAGATAGCCTGGGATGACAAATACTAGAGATAATGGAAAGGACAATTTCAAGATCTGGAAAGACCTGGGAAACTCTTGGAGCACCCAGCCAACAAATGAAGTCCAACCCAAATGGTCCAGATACTGTCTGTGTATCGTGTCCAAGCCATAACCTGGGGAAATCCAATGCTAAAACATCAAAGTGTTGCTTTTACAGAAACAATTTTAATGTTAGTACCTGCCAAGTGCTTAACACTTCCTCTTTGTACAGTGATTACTTGCCTCATGATCTGTTGATCCCCTATGTGGGCTTGCATTTCAGGCTGTGCTCTGGTTCATTGCTGAAAAAGAAGTTTCATAGTAGGCAATGACAATGAGTGTGGGTATACATACCAGCAGATATGTTCTCCATCCCTCTGCAAGGAATTTGGCTGGTGTTGCTTTTTTTCAGTTTAGTATTATTTTCTCACTATTATTTTTACTATTTTTAAATTTGGCATAGTTTCTTGTACATTTTCCAGTTTCTTATGAGATGCATTGGTTCTTTTAGTTCATGTCATGTCTTTAATTGGTGGTAATTAAAAACGTGCTAAACCAAATTCTGCTGTGATTTGTTCCAATGGAAGTCCAAAGTCATTAACTTGAATAAGCATGGAGCTGCTGTCTGGGGGTATTAATATCCTGCTTCTGTATGTTGTTCTGAAATCCCAGTGTGTGACAGACATTCTGTGTCTACATTAGCCTTATTAGAGGATTAATCAGTGCCACGAAATGTTCCCAGAGACTTGAATCTGAATCATCTATGCTTCTAAATTGTTGGAACAGTCCCTGGCACAGTTTGGGCGTGTTCATTTCTCCAGAGGTTTAATATGCTGTTTTTGGAATGTGCCTATTTCCAGACCTTTGCGCTGATCTTGCTAAAGCTCAGACACCTCCTTCTCTTCCCCCTATCAAAACAAAATTCAAGTATAGAAAATTGAGAATATCTGCAGTTAGAACTCTAAACATGTTGTGTTTCTTAAATCAATTAAATGAATACTGGTTCTGATGTCTTATCAGTTATGTTGAAGTGACATTTTGACATTGATTTCAGGTACAAGCACATGAAAACAACAGTTTTATGGCTAAGTAGCAATTGGTGTTCCCCCAACAATTCTATTTCTTTTTATACACTTAATCTGTTGAATAATTATCTTGTGCTTTAGGAAATGAACAGTGATAAACATTTTCAAAAGTACATGCATGGAGTACAAGAGGGTGCAGCTGTTCATCTGAATATAGATGGGGTTTGTGGTTTTTACCAGCAGTCCACATTTTTAATTCCGTTTTTTTTTTTAAGGATGCTAAACTTTTAACAGCTAGCATGATGTGGAAATACTTTGATCTTTCTGGTAGCTAAAAAAGTCTGTGGATGAATATAATGTACTTTACATCTTGTTACTCTGATCTGTTTTTTTTTTCCCTTGTAGGCTTCAGAAGCTTCCAAAATACCTACTTTTAGAAAATGTTAAAGGATTTGAATCCTCTTCTGCAAGGTAAGCTCTAATTAACATATGCAGGTTTTAGTTTGCAAAAAGGATATATTCTTTAGAAGGAGAAGGGATTTATTCTTTAGAAGGGATTTTTATTTCCTAGAATTGGAGTTAACGAAATAGCTTGAGATAGGACAGGAATTAAAATCTTAGGTTGTGAAAAGAACTTGCTAGATAACAGTTTATTTCTCTAAGCGGATAAAATACATTGCAGCAGTATTTTATTTTTAATTTCATTTGATGATTTGATGAGGACTTGATTTGATTTTATTTGATGATCATGTTTCCTTTAGAAAAGGTCAGTATTAGTTTTCAAAGAAAAATAACAATTGGTTTAACACTCAGAGGTTTCAGGGGCTTATTCATGACAGGAGCCCATGGTATCTTTGGTATCTTGTGTTAAGGTCACAGAACAATGACCTAGGGGGTCTTTCTTGAGTACCTTTGTTGATAGTAGATTGAGCCCCAGTGATCCAGGGGCGTTCTTGAGTACCTTTGTTGATAGTAGATTATCCCTGGTTCAGGGCTGCCATCAAATGGTCCAGAGACACAGTAAGAAGATCGTATATAGTCTTGGTCTGAAATGTGGAAGAGGAAAGGTGTCACTACAGTTACCTAATGACAGCAGGAGCACTCTCCTCTCTTGTGACCAAAGCAGGAGAGAGAGAGTTGCAGTCTAACTTCTCAGTTCTTGCTGGAATAGAGTAGGATCTTTCCATAGCATTCCTTAAAGAACCAAGAGAACACTCTGCATATCATGCTTTTAGTGAATATGGCAGGCAGCTGGGAGTCATGCTCAGCTCTCTCACTGGTTAAGTGTTCATGGTCCTCTCTTGTAGAGCCCAGGATTCCTTAGGCTGTGCCTTGCTGGCCAGTGCTTGGGACAAGCTGTACTTCAGAAGACGCCCCAGTTAGGACACTTGATTTCTCTTATGACACCTGGGATGCAGTCTCACATACAGTGCCAGGTACCAGTCACAGCTCCTGCCTTTTGTACAGTTCCAGCCTAGTGCAGTCTGCATGGAATACAAAAGAAAAGTCTTTTTAAGATTATCTCCCTTACAGTCTTTTTCCACTGTTTATAAAGTACAGTCCCACCTCACTTTTATGATCAAAGCCACCGATTTTTGTCATCCCATGAGTTAGCCTTTTTGTTAGGCTTAGCTGGTGCTGTGTATGTGAGCAGAGGGAAGTAGTGAGCTATTTGTAGTGGTTTTAATCTCCTGTTTTGTGATTCCCAATAAAGAGAGTATCTTGCCCTCTGATACTCTCCTTGTTGACACACTACAATTACTCTCCTAGAGATGGGATGTTTTTTGAAGAGACATTTGCGCTGTAGTACGAGTGAGGTGCCTTTGAATGTATAATAGTCTCTAACACTGAACTTCATATGTTGTCTCTCAAATTCAGAAATGGATGACATCATATCAGTAATTTGCTGTCCAATTATTTCGATGAATGTTTTGGTGAATATGATGTTGAATTCAATCTGGTTTTATTTGGGATAAAAAAAGGGGCTAAAGACTATGTGAAGGGAATAATTGCTTTTTGATTCTTTTCAGAAATGAACTTCTGCAAACACTAACAACATGTGGATTTAAATATCAGGAATTTCTCTTGTCTCCAACCTGTGTGAGTACTAAAATTGCTCTAATATTATTTAATAAGTTCAAAGTGCACTGAGTCCAAGAACATTTGAAAATGCTCTTTTGTATTAGAAGAGTGAGTCATGCCCAAAGCTGAAGATACACTTGAATGAGAAAACCATCTGACATGACGTCTGATTTCTCATACGGGCATAATCGTATTGCTGTTTGTATTCAGATCCTAGTCCCATATTGCTTTGCTGCCGTTTGATATTTTTAAGAAGGCATGACTTTACACTGTAACCAGGAAGGTGGTTTTCCCTGCAGGAGCCTCATTGCTTCAGAAGTGCTGGGCCTCTGAATTTCCCAGCATAGAAAATGTGACTGTTTCTTGTGGGAGGAGGAGCTTTGTTTCCATGTTTCCCTGGCAACCAAGAAAAAGTGAGAGAGAGATTCAGATTGTGCAAGAGTAACTGGAATCAGTGAAGTACCATAAATATTTGAGAGAAGCTGATAGAGTGTAGCTTGAAAACCAGTTGCGGTAGATTTATTTAATTGTTAGGTGTCTTATAATTCCTTATTTAAAAAGGCAAAGAGAAACTTTTTTGCTTTTAACAGAAAACAGATACTACCTGTCCCAAGAAATCATGAGGCATATCAATTTTTCTTCCTGCACCACATAAAATTTTGTTCACATTCATACTCATGTACAGACAAAGTAAAAACTACAAGATGCAAAGAACAATTGCTCACTTGGTTCTCTGGAAGTACGTAGGTATGGAACTTACAAGTGTGTAGGTATTATCAACTAATACCTAGAGAATACCCTGGAAAAAAGAATGCTTCAGGGTGACCTAATGCAGCCTTCCAGTACGTGAAAAAAGAAACACAGAGAGGGACTTTTTTACAGGAGTCTGTAGTGACAGGACAAGGGGCAATGGATTCAAACTAAAAGAGTAGTTTTACATTAGATGTTAGGATGAAGTTCTTTATTATGAGGATGGTGAGGCACTGGAATGGGTTGCTCAGAGAAGTTGTGAATGCCCCATCTCTGAAAGCGTTCAAGGCCGGTTTGGATGGGGCTCTGAGCAACCTGGTCTAGTGGAAGGTGTCCCTGCCCATGGCAGGGGTCTTTGAACTAGATGACTTTCAAGGTCCCTTCCGACTCAAACCATTCTTTGAGTCTGTGATTCTGTCAATACTGGTATCTCTGAAGTCACAAAATATATTAGTGTGTTGTAGTTCTGTTACTGCATGTAAAGGCAGATAACTTGTATGATGCTATAGACCACTTTTTCTCTACTTATCACATGGACTAAAGGCTTCTGAATTTTGGTTACAGCTTGGCATTCCCAATTCTAGGCTGCGATATTTTCTAATTGCGAAGCTTCACCACGAACCATTTTCCTTTCAATCTCCTGGTCAAGTGAGTCTATTTGTGTTACTTGAATTTGCTTCATTTCATGAAGATTGAGGGTTAAATTTTCAGTTTAGTGGTGTATGTTGATGAATGAGAAGAGGAGAAGAGGACTGAGTGATACCAACAGAAAAGTTAAATTCTGCCTCCTTTTTTCAGCCTGGATATTGAGTTTTGTAAGGACTGATGTGCATTTCTGTGTCTTAGATGGCTTTAAACAGTTGGGAGATGTGTTTTCTAGCCTGATAGTGGCCTGCTCCATTTTTTATACACTTGGAAAGGTCTTTTTGCAAGGGCAATTATTTGCAGTTGTTCCTGACATCACTGCTGATAGGTCAACAAATCTTGATGCTACTGCTTTTGAAATCTTCATGAAAATAACATCAAAAGGTTACTTGCTTTATTCTAAGCATCTCTGAAGGAATTCTTACTCACTGTATGGTTGGATGTCAAGTTGTTTATTAAATACAGTTCTTTAATTTTATTTTTGTCACGATTTCTTCTTAGATATTGACAAGATTCCCAGATCAGGATCCAGAAGATTTACTCAAGGAAAAAGTTGCTGATGAAGTGGGTGAAACCAGTTCTTCTTTGTCTTCTGAGAAGAATCTGGATCCAAATATTGGTCTAGATTGCAGCAGCAAGAAGAATTTACCAAAAGGGGCCTTTCTATTTAAGCTTGAAACAGTAGAAGAAATGGAAAGGAAACATGATCAAGATAATGATTCCTCTATTCAAATGCTAAAAGACTTCTTGGAAGAGGAAAATGAAGAAATGAGTCGGTATTTCTTACCGCCAAAGTCCTTACTGCGCTATGCTTTCTTGTTAGACATTGTTAAACCCACCTGCCGGAGATCCACATGCTTTACAAAAGGGTAAGTTGCCAAGAAAATGTCTTGCTGAATCATGTCTTGAAATTTTAAGTGTATTTTCCTTTGTGTCCCGTAAAATCACAGAGAGGTGTTTCATCAAAAAATCCTAGGCCTTTGAAAGAAATCTCCTTATATAGTGTGCTGGCTGATCCAGTGGAATGCCAGCATGAGAATCTATCTGGCAGAATATCATGTGCCCAGTCCAAAAAGGCATTCACAAAAGACAGTTGCCATTTGTTGTTGACCTTCACAGAAGCTTTATTACCCCTGCGGAAATACGGTTCCAGTAGACTGGTATAGTGCTGATTCATTAATGAATTGCTTTATATTGCTCAATGAAGTTACAAAGTGTCATGCATGACAGATCCATTCCTCATTAAATCTGTCTCCACTGTACATTTTATTGATTTCTTGGATTTTTCAGCTATGTATATCAGAATAGCTGTGGATTGTCATGAAACCAGTTAGGTTGCTGCGTTACAAATCATACTTGATGGAGCAGAACATCAGTGCTTTTCTGTCTAGTAGTTTTCTTATTTGTACCTTGCAATTTTAAGTTTGACTTCTGGAAGTTGGTGAGTGTTCTGAAACTCTGTGGACAGCTGGTGAGGAGCTTTTCCACTGAATGCTTTTGTATTGAAACATTCCAGTTGGAGCCTGGAAATTTGTGGGAATTTTTAATACTGGTAATTTTTTCTAATTGGGTTGGTTTTTTGAATTTTCTGAATGTTTCAGTAAGATGGCTTGGATGATGAGCTAAAGCTAATCGTAACTTTTTTTTAATTACTGGAAATTAGACTGCCAGATTGACAGAATTCCTGCAGATTTTTTGATTTTTAACTTCTTGACAATAAAAAGGAAGAAAAAGAATTTCAAAAGTTCGAAATTTGTGCAACGGGAAAGACCTTCCCCAAGGTCATATTGACATATATGTATGTACCTTTTCTGCCCTCACTCTTTTGAGTTGTGGGGGAGTCAGCATCTCATGGAATCTCTTTCTTAACTAGAATAATCAAAAATTACCCTTAGCCAGAATGGTGTCTCATGTGTCTTATGTATGCCTTAAGTGTCATCGAAAGTAATTGGCCACTTGTGGTTTCACTAGAATATGTCATGGTAGCTTGTGGTCACATTTATCAAAATCACACTGAAGGAGGCTCCTGAGTAGTTAATATCAAGTCTTTGTACATAGTGGTGGGAAATCTGACACCAGGGGAACATGACTCTTATCCCTCTGCTGATATGGAGGTAGTTGTGGTGGTAGTTCTGTCTGATTTACCATCTTTGTTCCCGTTTTCAAGAGCCTTTGGGAAGGATGGTTGCCAACATGGTTCTCAGTGTAATCATCTCATTTGCAGCTCTGCATTAAGAGAAGGTTTATAATTATGTCTTGTCAAAGTCACTTTCTGAGGCCGAGAATAAGTCCCTGCTGTATCTGTTCCAGAAGTTCTGTTTTTATGTTTCTCTGAAAGTGTGAGATTAGGAAAAAGACCCCTGAATGGGGTGGAACAGCACGCCGAGTAGTACAGAGAATCCGTCTGCTGCTATGCCTGTCTGGTGTCTTTCTTAAAAGTCACACTGACCATCAGCTTTGAGAGTGGGAGAAAAATTTCTCTTTTTTCTGTTTGGTTTTCAGATATTTCTAGCAAATTTATGTGATGGAAATAATCTGGGTATGCCTTCTCCAGTCCTTGCTAATTCAGGGACTTCAAACACTGATAGTTCATCAGTGATTTTGGCTATACCAGTATGTCTTCTGAAAGGCTTTGGTGGAGTATACAGCAAAATGTAATGGCCTATAATGCATGAGAGATCAAACAGGTAATTCTGCCTGCCCTTCTGACACTGAATTCCTGGGCACTTAGTGAATGATTGCTGAGTTGCATGAGACTACCAACACCGTGGTTTCTCTTTGGAGTATGTTTGTGGTGACTGAAGTTTTGAGAGGAAATTGACTATTTTAAAGGACAGAGGAAATGAAAATTATGTCTAACTTCTCTAGTTACGATCATTTTGGACATACTTAAAATTTTTGATATGCTATTGACAAGAGAAGTGATACCTTTCAAAATAGTGTAAAGATCAATTACAGAAGAGCTCTCTCGCTTTGTGGAAGTTACTTTTTGTCAGTCATAATATAGGACACAATATAACCATAAAAAATACATGTATGAAATGAAAAGATTTTTTTTAAAGCTTACAGAAATAAAGGAGGGAGGAAAACTTGAATCAGATGAAAATTGAAGACTGTAATTTCTTAAGCCAACTTCTTTCATTATAACTTGGAATGAAATGTCAGAAAATCAATACATCATTTTTTTACTGTGACAAAATTTAATTATGTTCTGGGTCTGAGGTAGGAATGTTAACTTCTCTGTAGTCAGCAGCTTCAATAATAATTAATAATCCAGCTAACATTACATTAGCCACATGCCCACATTTGTGTTAAAAAACCAACACACACGCACACACACATATGGCCATCGAACCACATGGACACCAACTGGATTTTTTGGGGGGGAGAGGAAGGAGTTCTGTACTCTAGTGCCAGTTATTTAGAAGGGAGTATTTATTTCTCCAAATAAAACTCTTCAATACCACTTAGAAATTTGCCTCATGTATTTCTTTTGGCTCAGTTATATTAAACTGGAAAGTTACCAGATGCTATATGAGAGGAAGACGATGAGGATTCCTCAGTGCTGTGTGTGTTACATTGTTAAACTTGGTGTTAGGGAATTTTCAGAATGCAACTAACCAATTAAAGATGATGTATTTACAACACAGTTAGATTCCACATGTATTTAATCTGTAACAGTCTTTAGGTCTTCTGATCCTGAGGAACATTTGTAACTACTTTGTTTTAAAATGAGTGCTGCTCTGGCTGTTACTGGCAGAACTAATTGTAGCTTTTTCAGCTGAGGATGGAATACTCGAGAGTGAGCCATGCTGGGTCATTGTGCCTGTACTGAAGGGACAGTATTCTTTTATTCACTCTGGAATTAGAAAGGCTTGAAACATAACTTGTGCCATGCTTTAGGAATGGGTCCCAATTTGAACAAAAGACCTTTATAATTGTCTTTACAGTTGTACAGATAAAACTAGAGAATAGTATCTGTTAACAATTGATGCAGACCACATCCCTCTAACGCAGGGCATCTTCTGAAGTTGTTCCACAGTGCAAAGCCATCTGTTCTCTTGGCTCAGTCTCTTTCTGTTCAGAATGTTCAAACTGCCATAGTTAGACCAACAGAGCACGTTTCTGAAAGCCATTAATTATATTTAAATGGCAGCCTTGAAGAGACTACAGAGTAAACATGTTGTTATGCAATCAACCACAAAACATGCAGAACAGCTATCATAGGTTTCAGAATGTAAGTTTGCTTACTGTTTACTTGGATTTAATTTTTTTTCTTCTTCTTTCTTTCTTTCTTCTACTGCTCTGCATAGATGCCTGGCCATCTGCCTTCCTTCAGTAGAAAATCCACAAGCAACCAGAAGTTAAACCTGACTGAACCACTCTGTTCCTAATGCTTTGACATAAAAGCTGGAGGTTCACACTAGTGGTCCTCCTTTGAATAAGGAGAGCTGATTTGAACCCCTGGGACCATTTGACCTTTAACACATTTTGCCTTAATGTAAAATTGGTTTAGGCAATGTAGATGACTCTTTTTGGTGGTCCTACGCTTGAATTCCTTGGTTTTGTGTAGTTGCCTTGTATAAGGCACTAGTGTGGATGAACCCTTGTGCGTTGAGTGCAGACTCATCCCCAGAGAGCACATTCAAAGGGTACTGCGCTCCAGGGATAGCAGTGTTTATAACAAGGCCTTTTGCTTTATCTATCCAGGAGGCTGTTTGTTAATCAAGGCAAAGGAACCTAAGTAACCTCCCTGTGTCTTTGCAGTTGTCAATACTATGAATTCCAAAGAAAATATTAATTTAAGATTGTTATTATTGTTGTTAAGGTATGGACACTATGTAGAAGGGACAGGCTCAGTTCTGCAGACAGCAGTAGATGTACAGGTAAGTGTGTAGTCTAGTGTATTAGAATGACTTGTTTTAAAACTTGAAACTTGTTTTAAAGCTTGTGTTTTTTCTGTCTTCTCCTTTGTTATTCTGATTATTATAAGAAAAAAATCTTTTAAATGTACATTTTATGGCAACTGAGTTTCCAATTGGATTACTTTGTGTTCCTAAACAGCAGTTTGTTTAGGCCAAAATTCTATCTGTGTCTCTCTGTGAGGAGAGTATGAGTTGCTATTATTTTATTATCTGTAATGTCATATAGAGGTTTTACAGGAGTATGTGAAAACATTAAAAATGACAGGTTCTATGAAGAACCTACAGTAC
Organism: Rhagologus leucostigma; assembly: GCA_013397725.1. Lineage (NCBI taxonomy): Eukaryota > Metazoa > Chordata > Aves > Passeriformes > Rhagologus > Rhagologus leucostigma. Next base: position 839,701 of record VZTD01002528.1, on the reverse strand, counting down.
AGTGTTGTGAATCGGGGGTTGTTTTTTGTATGCGTATGATTCAGTAAATATTGTCAGATGTTTAACATGTTTGAATTTCAAAATTATGGTTTATCTGGGAAGAGTATTTTGAAAAGTCCTACTGTTGGTACTAAGTTCATGATCAAGTGGTGTTTAGGCATTGGAGAAGGGAATAAATGTACTGGTGAATCAGCATTCAAAGATTCTATTCACAAAGCCCGTTTTGTACACAAGCCCTGCATCCTGCACTTCTGTGCTGGTCACTAATACTATAGGGCATTTCTAAGCATAAGAAGAATGCAGCCCTGGAATTCAGGATAATCTCAAAGGAAGTGTATTAAAACAGCTGCATCCATACAGCTTAATTTGTATGAATGGTCTGCTGTTGAGTTATACTGAGTCGCTGTCCTTTACCATTAACAAATGTTCGTTCCTTGATTGCCCCATTAAGTATTGGTATAGCTTGGAACTGGAGGAACAAATTATGAACATCCTCATGGCAACATTGATTTCCTTCTTGCAAGTCCATGTGTTGAGATGCTGGCTGCAAAAATAGAATGCGAATGACACTTTCAAGCAAAACATGCTGGTGTCTTTGTCACTTTGATAATTAAGGAAATACTCTATTAAGATGTGACTGTGAATTTGACATATTTGGCCTGCATCAGTCATATCTCTTGTTTTTGATATTCTTCATAGCTTGAATCAGTGTTTAAACACATTGATGATTTACCAGAAGAAGAGAAGCTTATGAAATTGTCAACACTAAAGCTGAGGTACTTCACCCCAAGAGAAATAGCAAATCTTCATGGATTCCCTTTGGAATTTGGTATGTGCTGCAAAGTACTCACTTCTACATTATTCTTCAGAAATGCCAATGTAATTTTTTTTGCTGAAACTAATCCATTCTTTCTACTTTTTTTTTTTCCGCCTGCCTGATTGATTGATTCTTGTTATTTGCCTAACTTTGAATTTCTCTGAATTTCCACCAGTTTTTTTCACATTTTGTAAGAGCCAGGTTCTGTGGTGAGGTTTATCTTCATAAGCTGAATAGAAGGTTTTGGCAGGCGAAATGCTCTGTTACTGAAGCGCAGTGAAGGAATACCTTTGTTTAAAGTTGAAACTATTTACTCAGCAGCCAGTGTTACTCACAACTGTGGTAAATCAACATATCCTGCCAGCTTAGGAAGTCTATTTGTGGTTCTCAGTGTTTGGGCTGCTTGCTTTCTCCTTTCCACACATTTACAGCTGCTGACAGAAAGGGAGTTTCAGATGATACAGATAGTTCTTTGTTGAGGAGTAACCAATCTATTAAGCCATCTCTGTTTTCTAGAAAAGGCAGCTCTTGGTCAGTTACTTCATTTTCTAAGTGCTTTTTTTTGAAGAAGTAGAAGTCAAGGAACAAGACTCAGCAGTATCAGTACACTGGATACACATCAACAAGAATTAAACCTGAAATAAATTCATCAGAGTTCTTGTAAAAAAGAGCAAGCAGGAGAGTGTAGCTGTTACTACCTGCTAAGAATTTATTGTCACTCAGCAACGAAAGCATCCATGGAATCACAGAAGGGTTTGTGTTTGAAGAGACCTTAAAGATCATCTAATTCCAACCTCCTTGCACTAGACCAGATTGCTCAAAGAATAAGACATCACTGACCTTGAATAATTTGTTATATTTTTCTTTGACTTCCTCAGTGACTTAAGGAATGTGATTTGTTTCTATGTATTTCTTTCTTTCACAGTTTTAGTTTGTTTTTTCATTTATTACTTGTTATATTCGAAATTGCTACATTTGGAGAACATTATCAAGGTTGCACAGTGAAACCAGAGTTGCCAGCACTAAGCTTACGTGTTTATGAGTATTTGCAAGCGTGTGCTGTGTTGTTACATGCCAACATGCAATGTTTTTTCATAGCCTCTCTTCTTTAATAGATCTGTTCTGTTTGCCAACAGCCTTTTAGCACAGCTCTGTTCCATATTCATGTAGGCTGATGTCAAGATAGTTTAACTTAACAAAGCTGGATTGGGCTTGTATAGGCTTATCATGCTGCTCAAGATCTCTTTTGATCACAGAATTGCCCATTTTCTCTTTTTTTTAAATACAGACAGAGTTTTTCCGCTATTAAATCAGTCCCTGCAGTATTACTGAGAGGTGCAATAGGGTTGATATTGCTTGTATTTTACAAAGGGAGAACTGAGACAATGGAGAAATTTATGTTTGGAAGACTCCATTAATATGGGGTGAACAGTTTGCAAAACCTGACTTTTATAATTTCATAGTGCTTGGAGTGATACCGTGCTTTCTGTTCAGAGCTCATCTGCAGAGACACCTGGAAGGTTCAATATTTTTGCAAACCAGAACTGAACTCTGAAGACAAGTCAGGCTTCTGAATGTGAGGATCATCCAGATCATCACCATGTGCAATGTGTTCATTTAGCAGACCTCTCTTTTGTTGGTTAGGAATCCACTTCTCAGAGGACAGTACCCTTTTGCCATAATGGCAGTTAGTATTGTAACTGTTTTACAGTTCTTGCAGTTCCCTTCCCTCTCTATACTACTTTTCCAACTTTGATGACACATAAAGCAAGCCTCTCTCATTCAGTGGTTTCCTCTTGCATATACTCCTGATTTATAGGCAGAACATGCTTTTCCCACTGCGTTGAGTCACAAGGCTGACATTTCTTTGTGTTTAAGATATTTCCCACTTTTTGCTTAAAAAAGTATTACTTGATTCTAGGCTGATTGAAATCTTTAGTGAATTTAGGTACTGTCATCTCAGTTTCCTTTGAGAATTTGCAAGCTCTGGGTTTTTTTGAAAGCGGATATATTTATGGCTGCAGCAAGGGGTGTTGCCCTGACAGCATTTCTCCCATGCTAAACTTGAAGTCATTATTGTGAAACATGGTATTTTCAGAGCAAAATGTGTTACAAGTTCTCTGCTACTGTGTTCTGTAGTGACAACATTTAGGCTGAAATTTTCAAAACCAGAAAGCTTGGCATTGTACCCACTGCAAATATGTTGTTGGTCCAAGAAACTGAAAAATGAGGAAACTATGAGCTGAAAACTATGTGAACAGACTGTCAGGAGCTTTGTAACAGATGCTTTAGTGCAGCTGCAGTATCAGAAGAAACGTGATTGTGTCTAAATGGTTCTGTATTTTAGGAAGTTGATGGCCTTTTCCAATATGTTAGGTCCAGAGTTAAAGTCATTTTTCATTCTTAACATGACCAGATTTATTTGTGCTTTTAACATCTAAATGTATAAATAGTAATTGCACTATAGTTCAATGAAATACTGCAGTCGTTTGTCTTAGTCACTCTGGTGGGTCCCACAGCAATATCATTAAAAGTGAACAGAGCATTCCCGCACCTGTGACCTGCTTTCATGAGAGTGATGTCAGGATGTGTTCTCCATTTTTCCTATTAGCAATTTCTGCAAGCTTTTAGGAAGCAGAAGCCAGTATGGTGGGGCAGTAAATGCTGTTAAGACTTCAGTGTCATCAAGTACCATGTGTGACATAAATGCTACAGTGAGAGCTGTGCAGCAAGTGCCAGCATACTGGGAAGTGTTGAATCTGACCTTCTGATGTAGGTCTCTGGAGCCAAGAAGATAGAAAGTGCAAGACAATGTTAACAGTCAGCGGGAGGAGGCTTGGGATAAAGGAAACCATGACTTCTGAAAATTAGTTCTTGGTTTTCAGTTGCCACAAGGTAGAAGGAGGAATTCTGACATTTTCAAGATTCAGATAGGCTTCTTGGTGCACCTGTGTGTGTGTGTGCATAAATACATATTTATTTTCCTGTATTCTTTTAAAATGCCTTTATTCTGTACCATATTCATTGATGGCATGTGAAAACTCCATTTAAGGAAGTGTGTGTGGGAGTGGAAGTGATTGTTCCAAAGACAGAAGAGTAGTTGCCCAAATGTGAGTGCCAGGAAGCTGGGCAGAGTGGATGGAGCTGGCAGAAGATGTGTTTACCAAAGCAGTCCACATTTGAGGCATTAATAACTGGCAGAGAAGGATGGAACAACTCCTTCCAGACACCACCTCCTCCTCAGAGCCTCCTTTGGCTCAATAACTGTCCAACCACATTCTCTTCTGAGCTCTCTCTGGAAGAGAATTTTGGCTGAAGAGCTGTGAAAATTTCAGAGCATACATATCACTGCTTGCACTCACATTGTGCTTATGCATCTGAGCTAATTGGGCTGGTGATAACCTCCGAGTCAGTTAGATGTTTCTTCTTAGGGAATGATGAAATAATTGAACGTGGTCAAGTTTCAGCAGTTTACTATATGACCATAACATTTAAGTCACCACTGCTGTTCATCTTTCACTCAGGTTGAAGCAAATGTACTTTACCTCACAGTTGGAGTAAAGTAAGAGTGCAAGCAAGGACAGAGCAGACAAGCTGGCTGCTCGAAACTGCTTCACTCTCAGGAGTGGTACTCAGTACACAACACAGCCCTTTCACAATACCTGGACTGGTGTCATTTTTACCAGCGCTCCCTTCTTTCTGCCAGTCTTTGCACTTACTATGGGATGGACATTTCTGATGCTGTCTGTATTTCTGAGAGTGTTTAACAGGGTTGGCAGTGAATTACCTGGAAAATTGTTCAACTGCTTGATCACTCACTGAATAAGCCTTGCTCATCGTTTAATCTGTTCTGGTGGTATACTGCACTGAGAGACTCATGATTTGCCTGAGCTGGTTAGAGGGGATCGTGTGGGAAGTACAGTATAAAGCTTATTGAGAAGTGCAGTTTAGTCCATCTGCAGAATTGTCACATTTTCTTTCTGCTGTGGCCATGTTCTTCTGTGGATGTTATCTAGAGTAGCAGTTGTGCAGGGATTTAGTGCTGCTGCCCCTCCTGAGACTGCTGGATGTTTTGAGCTCTCTGAAAGAAAGGTTGATCAGCATTAGTTACACAGTAGAGGAATGTTTTGAAGCTTCTTGTGAAACCTTAGAGATGGCAGTATTGGTAATAGAAGAACTGATCCAAGTCCGGTGAATTGGTTGTAAATTGGTTTTGTAACTTTGTGAATTTTTGGGAGAAGCTGGAGGCTGAATTCTGCTGCAATCTGTGATAACTGCTTTAAGAAATGTTCACTGAAAAAAAATTAGACTACAACATAGGAACAAACTCGATGTTGAACTATATGTTTTTGTTTTAGGTTTTCCTGAAAAGGTAACAGTAAAGCAATGCTATCGTCTTCTGGGAAACAGCCTCAACGTACACGTGGTGGCAAAATTGATCTCCATTCTACTTGAATAATTTAGAACCTGAATCTGATGCATATGGACTGGTGACAGAAAATACTTCCATCTTTCAGGAGAAAGCTGATGGAAGCTGGACAAAAACCAGAGCTTACCAAGATATTTGCCTAGACATTTTGCTGAACAGTTTTGATATATTTTTAATAACTTGTATTCATGATGGATTTGGACTGTATAGGTGTTTTTATTTAAATGGAAGTTTACATGGCTTATTTGCTTTATTTAAATGTTCTTTTTTAGTTTGCAAAATGAAAAAGAGCAGCATATGCAAATACTTCAATGAAAAAGGATAAGACTTATTTTATTTTATCTTAAAATCATTTTCTCAGTACTGTGTGAAACTGTGTCAAAGCTGTTTTAATTAGGTGCAGAGACCACGTTCTACATGAAAAATGTCTTCATCTTTAAATGTAGTTTATCCCTTCTGAAAAGTTTTACTGTATATATGATCTGAAATTTTGATGTGATTTTTGTAGCTCATGTAACTATTAAATTCAGTATTTTATATACAATTTTTAAGACCTTGTTGTTGTCCTTTATGGTTGTCTCATCTTCTTTAAATACTTGCAGGAATCAGAACCCAACTGTATCTGTCTGGAATGATTTGTTTAGGTGCGGCTGAATAAAAATATTTCAAGATTATGACAGCCCTGACAATAACTTGCCTGATTCTCTTCTGATATTTTTTCGGATAAGATCGTTGCTCATTACCAAAGACCTACATGTAAAAGACATTAAAAATTTTTTTAAAGCTCCATGTTTAGGTTCCTGTGACATAAGAGCTGGAGAAAAACTGTATGGACTTCTTCTGAATATTTCTTCACAAATCTTGGTAGTAGTACTGGGGTTAGGAGTGTATGTTGGGGTGAAACCACTGCATGTGGCCATCCCGGATGCTACCAATGTACAGCACCTCATAGAGCTGGACTCAGTGGGTTTTTAATCAAGTCTCGTGAGTTCAGTACCTCTGAAATAATAGAGAAAATAATGGGGAAACTGAAAGCCCTCTAAAGAAGCATGGGTTCCAGTTGTTATCTTTTCGTGGGATTTTTCGCATTGGTATCTAGATTAAAAACAGCTTGAGTGAGGAAGAGACAAGATGATACTTAGTAAGCATCCACTGGGGAGATTATGTGCCAGAAAACAAGGATTTTGTAGTTTGGTCATAGTTCTTGTGCACCAAAACAGTAAGTTAAAGTTGCCAATCCTGAAAATGAGTTTTCTTCCCCCTCTCCTCCCCCACCCATGGGGTGACACAGGACCAGTCATGGTATGTTCCATCTGGGCTTGGTAATGCAGGAGAAATTGAAGACCATAGAGAACAGAGCTGCTGTAGAGATACTGCAGCTACTTTGATCTGCTGTAGTCCTGAAAACAATTTCAAAATGAGTGTGTGTAGATATTTTGTGCCATACTTTATCTTATGCCGACTCCTGTGTATTTCTTCGTCAGTCTTGATTTGCATGTTTCTTGTGGACTGTTAAAGCAGGAAATGCTTGGGTTGACCTACTTCAGCCTGTCTTATTCTCCAAGAGCATATTGACCTCTTGGGCTGTTCCAGCTCTAAAAGAGAAATGGAAATCCATTCTCCTGAAAGAGCTCTGAGAAGGGTTGGGTTGGCCTCTGTCTTTACCTGGTTGCTTGTACTGAAATGGCAAAAAAGTACTACCTTGCTGGCTACTAAACTGCAAAGAGCAGATGTGGCTTTGACAGTGAACCATAGATACTTGTACACACAGTGGTTATTGTGCAAATTTATCAGCCAGATCAATAACTAGTAGCTGTATGGTCTTATTCTTGGGAGAAATGTGGTAGTATGAAGATCTATTGCTATCTAATACGTTCCAAACATTGGTGTGGAAACAAAGTATATCAATTTGATGTATAAATTGGAATTTCCTTCTGCCAAACCATGTAAATAGTCTAGTCATTTTGCTTCACTGTAATAATACCTGCAAAAATACTCCTATTAACAATTAATTTTAGATTCCTTTATGTGTAGAACATATTTTAATGCTTTATATGCCACTTCTAAGCTAGCAGTGTTAAAGTGTAAATTGAAACTTACCTAGCTGCCCCTAAAACTGATACAGTGATACAGAGCCTGTTACATATTGACAGTGAATTTTAATTCAATGTGATTGTGAAGACTGAATCTGTTTGCTAATTTGAGCTGTTTCTTAAGGAAAAAAATTGAAAGAATTCAGAACTGTAAATACATATTTGTGTGTTTTACCCCTGCTAACCCTGTAATACTGGTGCAGCTAAATCGAAGGACTGCTGCTTATCCCCTTGGTTTGTCATTAATAGACTGGTTTACTGAGTTCAGTTGGGTGGTACCTGCTTGACCTCACTTGATGATTGTGTTGCTTCCTTTTCCAAGCAGTCTCCTAATCCTAAGTACTTTGCAGCCTACATCATTGCTGTACTTTGCAACTTAAGCTTAAGCATTTTTGCAGGAATGAAATGTGATTACAAAAGCAGCTGAAAGGTGAAGTAGGAAAATCTGGAAAACAGCTTTGGAAAGGGAGGGAGATTTCCAGAATCTGATATTTGATTTTGTATCTCATTCATTTGCACATCCTAATTACATTTCATTATCTGAGTGAGGTGATGTGGTTGTGTTCCCTCAAATTCGAGAATTTCCACTGAGAAAAACGGTATCATATTTGGTGGTGTTACATTTATGCAGCCATTTCTGAAGCTTGCAGACTACCTTACAAAAATCTTCCGTATACCGGCTAGTTTCTATCTGAGTTAGTTTAGGGTTTCCCTATACTCATGAAGAAACCTGTCTAGCAGCAAAATTACTAAAGTACCATTTGTTTAATGCAGTGAGTTTGAGTATTTTTTGATGCTTGAAGTCAAGGTGCATCCCTCCATGCAGTGAATGTAAGGCTCCTGCCCAGCGGCTTTTTTATCTCACCTTTGACTGGTCTCTCCTAGGAGAATTATAAAGATTTTCAGGAATCTCTGTATTACAGTCTGGGAAAACATGGATTGGTGATAACTATTTCATAAACTTAGTCAAGGGAAAGCCCATTTTGGTTTTGACAGAGACATTTCAGTAGAACTCTAAACAGGTCCAATTCTTCAATGACTGTACAATTCTGTTTTAGCAGTTGTCACACATTTCTAAAATAAATAGAAAATTTAGAAAATACTTGTTACATCTCAAGGATGAACAATTCTCAGCTCACCCTTTGACTGCTCTATTTGCTTGCTGCTCATACTAACGTTTAACACTTGGATTCTTGTATAGATACTGAATTATATTTGTTTTTCTTAGGAGTTTAATATATTTTGTCTCCTATGTGTTTATAACCACTTAAGTGCTGTATTTTTTTTCTGCATGGTGTTTAAAGAATATGACCTATTAGTAAGGATTTGGAGGAGATAACGTAATAATTGGTTAAGAGCACTAGGCATTTCTGAGCAGTCTTGTATAAATATTGTATAAAGTTGAACTGGTCAAAGAAATATCCAAGGAAAAATGATGTGAAAGCAGAAAAAAGTAGACATAGAGCCCAAAATTAATTCCAGTAGCCATTTTCCTTTTGCCTGTGCAAACATGAGTAGTGTTACAACCTCATTAGGGGAAGTTTATGAAATACTGAGTAGTGATAGTATGTGAATTTAAATGTTATTGCAAAGAGCATGACAAGATTTCTGTTATTTTTACCTTTAGTTGATTGTAAGGCTTGGGGCAATTATATAGTTGTTGAAGAAAAGAAATACGTGACCTCAGGAGGCCAGGCAGCTGTCTCTGAAGGCAAAACAACTGGGTTGTTCTCTTTGACTTTCCTTCACCTGGTCCTTTTGACAGTGGGAGGAAGCTGGACAAGTAATCTTCTGGTAAGAGCTCTGGTGAAGCAAGAGGCAGATTTGGAAGGGTTTAAATCAAGTGGAAAACACCACTTTTAGTGAGAGACTTGTTGGATGGAATGTCAGATGGCCGCTCTGGTTGGACAACCTTCACTAGGAAGTGGGAAACTGCAGCAAAAAAGTTCCTGAAATCTCCTCCAGGGAGGCATGTCTCCGATTTTCAATGCAGGAATACATCCTGAAATCCCAGATTCAGTTAGAGCATGTTTGTCTTGTGCTTTTGTGCATACACTGAGCTGTTTTAATTCAAATATTTTTAAACTGCCACCTGGCATTTGGAAGAAAAGCATATTGATGGTACTGATGTATTTTCTCATGCATAGATAGTAATAAATGGTTTTGATTAGTTCAGCTGTTTTCCCTGTATATATTTTAAAAAATAAACTAATCTCATTCTGTTTATAAATAACACACTTAAAAATGGGATTCTTCTCAGAATTAATTTTTTTATTGGCATTTTTACTGTGTATTGACCACACTTAACATGTGGTATTACTCATTACAACCTTACAAGTGTTGTAAGGTGAAGCTTGGGGAGAAGACTGGACAAGTTCATGTAAGAAAAATCTTTGAGAGTATTGAGTAAGTAGATTTCTGACTGAAGAAGTTCCCGAGCTACAAGTAAGTGGAGGCCAGAGAGTACCTAGCAGAGGTACTGTATGTTCTTGCCCCTTCATGTATCCTTCATTTCCTGTTTGCTTTTGGCCACTGTTGGAGAGTGACCTGGATGATCCACTAGCCTGGAGAGATCTTTTTCTTGCCCAGGATGATGACTCTTACTGCTTATTTTGTATAGTGACAGAATTGTATGGTGCTGTGGTTACCGTTCTTGTAACCACAGCATCCACACACAGCAAATGCTTTACAGACACAGCTCAGACTGAGCTTCTCAGTAAAAGCCAACAGTACAGAACAGAATGAATCTGAGGGAGGTTGTGCAGCCAGGTCCATTCATGGCTTTAGGGTTATTAGTGAAGAAGGGTGGCTATGCAAATGGAAGTCCCTAAAAATAACTCCAGTGTGTGTTAAAGCAATTGGAACGTGTTAAAAGGACTGGAATAATCAATAGAAAAGAACAAAGTCAATACAACTGACTGGAAGCTTTTTGTGAACCTAATTACAAAAAAAAAGAGTGAAATGGAGACTAGGAGGCATCAAAGTGGTTAGTGGTTTATAGAAACAACGTGTAGGAAGAAAAATCAGAAAGAAGAACTAAAATAAAAGTCTCATAAGGAAAGTAAAAAACTGACATGTTAAACCATCATTGTGATAAAGGAATCCAGGGAGAATTGGGACAGTAGATCAATTCCATCTTAAGTAGCTAATTAAATCAAGACTCTTATCTTTGTCATTTGCTATTAAAATCCGAAAAACTCAGGCCAGGTAGTTTAACTTCATTATCAGGTAACTTAGGAACTTCATCAACTGTGTTGAGGAAGCGGAATCTTAAAGAGGTGTCAGAGGGCAGAATGCTGAGAAGCAGAAGAAATCCTCAAGGAGGGGTGTGGGAAATGGAGGCTTGCAGCAGCTGCAGCCCCTGGGGAAGGTGCCGTGGCCGTAAAACTCTCCAGACACTCATGAAGAGAGGGAAGGAACTGATGATAGGTGGTTAAGGGTAAGGAACAGCAAGGGGAATGTTACTTTTCAGGGTCACCTATATTTGATGTAAACCCCATGGTTGCTGATCCATTGCACAGGGCCTGATACCAGCTTAGGGCTTGGTTGTCTCAGAGCTTTAGGGACGCACAGGGAGTGCTGAGTTCAACATTGAGCGTGGTTTACACCATGAATTTGCACAGTTATGTGGAGGCAACAGTGTTACTTCATGTGTTGGGTGTCACTTTTGAACACTAGAGTATTACTTGAAAAATGAAAGAGGATCCAGGGAAGTAAAGATGGAAGTACTGGGAGATATGAGCTCAGCTGAGGCAGAAGTTGGGTAAATATGCTCTACTTGGTATTTAACCAGTAATGGACTGGATTTATGATTATTTGCAAAAATTTGAGTGATAACATTGAACAGCAGGGATTTTTTTTTTGCATCTGTAAGAAAAAAAAGGATTATTTTTCAGTCTTCCATTAAAAAATTAGCCAGGTTTGGATTCACACCAATTGCTGCTCTTCCTCCATTTAGAAAGATAACATTGTCAAAAACTCATGTCACATCCATGCATCTGAGTTACTTCCTGGGAGTAATTAATGCATATTAAATTTTTGGCCATGGTCTGAGTCAACTCTTATCTTCTACACCAGCATCTTTGCATTGCAGGCACATACTGCTGGAGAAGTAGAGGAATACCACCACTTCATTTCACACAGTTACGAAGATGGTGGTAAATTGTAGTCCCTGCTAGTACAGGATGAACTTCAACCAGAATTAGAGACAAACACTTCATTACTCTTGCCAAATCTGCACACAACCTATGCTCTTTAGAGCTGTTTTCTGAGCCTTCATTGTAGGGAGGTAATGAATGACCTGTCCCAGGAGGAGAGGTCCATGCCAGCTCTTCTTGTTAGAAAGAACAGCACCTATTCTTATGCCAGACATTTGCATGTTTTCCATTATGTTCCTCCAAAAGTGATGTCTCAGTCCAATATATTACAGTAAAATTAGAAGGTGTGGACCTATTTCTCTCCTCAAGAAGGTTTATAGATTTCTCAATTTGGCCAGCCTAAGGTGCACTCACTAGGAATAAGGACTAAATTAACTAAAATCTGGAAGGTCTAATGAAATGGAAAATAGTGTGTCATGCAAATAGGTGGGTGTCCAACCCTCTCTTTCCATCCTATAATCAGTGTGTAGTCAAAGTCAGCTGGTCTTCAGGCCAACTATTTTCTAAGCTGTGAAGCCTGCAGGAAGAGAAGGTCAATTTCTTCTTGTTCCTTGCATTAGCAGCCTTGTCTTCATCCTTTATGGCTTATTTCTCACTGGTTATTGGTTTGTTGGAGTTAATTAGTTGGAAAGGGAAGCCTGAATTGAAGGTGGACAGGCAATAGAGAAGGGCAATGCATTCTCAGTGTGCAAAAGAAATGAATAGGGGAAAGGAAGGATCTTGTGGGCAACAGCTGAAGGCCAGGATGGAAACTGTCAGCATATAATGGACTTTGTGAAAGTAAGTTCCTGGAGTATGCAGACATTCAGCCACCCTGCTACGGGGTGCGGGTGTAGTTGGCCCAGAGTTTATTCAAGTTGACATCCAACTGACAGTTACACAAACTCAGTAAACTGTTAAAACAAAAAGAGAATCAAAACAAAAAGAGAAAAAATCCCCACCCACCAGACAGACTTCAGAATCGACAGGAAAAATGTTAATGAGCACTAGTTTAATGGACATTACCAGGATACCCAGAGGCAGAAGGTGTCCAGTTGACTAGACAGAAAAATTGATAGTTTGTCTATGCTGTCCTGTTCCTGAACAGATGTTTCAGAGCAAAAAGCATAATAGTAAATATAAAAAGGTGGAGGGACAGATTCTCAGTTGGTGTAAAAGAACACAGCTCACGTGGATTGAATGGAGCAGTCGTATTTCCAACAACTGAGGACACAACTCTGTATTTTTATAGAAACATTATCCCTCATAATGGTAAAGGACAACACGTGGGAAATTCTCCTTATATTTCTCTGTTCTGGCAGGAACAGCTGATAGACTCCCTGCTGCACAGCAGGTGAACGTCCAGAGAGCTGTCCTTCTCCCAGCTCACCAGGAGGTACATGGGATGGGCTGTCTCCCATGGGTTCAGGAGGAGCTTCACCTCTGCCCTTCCAGATCCCTCGGCAGCAGCAGTGACTGTTGGGTTACCTATATCACAGTCAGCGTGAGCGCAAGGGAAGTGGTCAGCAGGCTGATGCTGTTCTGAATTTCAAGGTAAGTTTATGAAAACAAAGATAATACAATGTAATAAAAATCTAGTTTTTATGCAAACAAAAAGGGTGGGATACAGCTGATACAATCTAAGGCATTATGGTTATTCCCAGTGAAGATCAATTTATGTGTGGCAGCACCACAAACATTAGCCGTCCTGACTTCACATTCATGTTCACAGTGTGCATCCATCTCTTTTTGAGGTGACATTAGTACTTTTTGTCACCACATCTGAATTCTTCCCAGGTTATTTTGAGCTCATAATGCTTCCATCTGTGAAAGCTGTAGAATTCATTCAAGCCCCCAGCTCCAGGGCAGGTTCCACATATCTGTGGGACATCTGTAGGTGACAAGCACAAACTGGAGCAGAAAGACTGGGCAGGGTTAGGAAGTGCCAGAGCTCCATGGCTTCCAGGAAGGTCTGGAGCTTAAAGGATGCTGGTGTTACCTACAAGCAAGAACAGCTACAACTGTTGCTGCTCTTCTCAGTAGAGTTTTGAAATGTGAGCAACCTGAATAAGATGTCTACTGAGCAAAAAGGAAAATCAAAAAGAGTGGTGGTGGGCCTGGAGGTTCAGGAAGCTCCATGAAGAAAGAAAACATACACAGAGCCCCTCTAAGCAGGAAGAACAAAGCACAGCAAAGTCTTGTGCAAGGGGAATATGGAGACTCTGGCAAAAGCAAAGGGGAGGTGAGACATGGAATCTCTCACGGCTTTCAGTAGCAGCAGCCTGAGCCTCAGCATCTGGGGACTGAGTCACCCTTGAGTAAGAGCAACCATATTTGGTTAAAATTGTACTTTGCTGTTGTTATCCACGGGATGCTGTTCAGTACTGCTGACTTGTTTGTGTCATCGCCCAGTAAATTACTGACTGGAAGCTTCTCTTTCAATACAAATATTCCTTGCCAGCCACTGTGGGTTTTGCATTTGGAGTTGGGGATTTTTTTTGTAACAATTTAGGTCCTTTAGTGCTGGCAAACAATCTTTCCTTCACCCCTGTGGTGCAGCATGTGGGAGAGCCGTTTCTGCAGTAGCCAGCTGCAGATTACAAGGTGCTCAGGGACACAGGGGTGCTCAGCTGTACAAAGAGCAAAGACATACTGATAAAATTCAGGCAGATTCCAATTAATGATCTCTCAAAGCTCCTGAAACCAAAAGACAAAAAGAGAAAAATGCATTTAATGTCTAGGGGATTTGCATGCTGTCAATCTTTAATTAAGGTATCTGAGATAAAGTTCACCCTTGCAAGACAAGGCAGCAGAATGGGCACCTTGTGAACAAGGAGCTGTGTGAGAGCAAAGGGCACCTGGACTCACAACAGCCCAATACAGCACTGGAGGTTTCACTTCAAGCTCAGGACAGCTGGAGGAGAGCAATGCTTTGGGCTCCTCCTGTCCCTGGGTTTGTAGTTGTGTTATTATTACTTACTGGACTGAGCTGTGACCCAAACCACCATGAAAAAAAGAGGCAGAAAAGAGCCGCTTATGATGAGCAGTAAGTACCATTGCTTGCAAACGCATTTGTTGATATGGTGGCCTGTCAGTGCTGGTAATGGGAGCAGAATGGCTTTACTGCAGCTCTATTTTACGTACTCTTTGGCAGATATTTGTAACTAAATTATCTCTTTATTTTTTTTTTTCCGTAACACAACAGGCCTCGTTTATCCTCTGAGCAGGGTAATTTAGTGTTCCATACTGGCTCCAGCAAAAATATTGAATTTAGAACTGGACCACTGGGGAAAGTAAAAATTAATGAAGAAGACCTTGCAGAACTTTTTAGTCAGGTGATACAGTTACTTTTCCTTAATATATTTTCATTTTCAGTTTTACATATTAATAGTTAAATTGTTTTCACAAATGTTTGATGTGGTTTGCATTATTTTATTTTATATTATCTATATCAGTAGTCTAATATGAAAGTAAGCTATTGCAGACTTGTAAAGTAATCATGTCATCACAGAAGATAATTACAAGATTAAATTGTGTATGTAGTAGAGCTCTCTGTATTTAAGTGGACTTTATAATAGTAAAGTTATGCAAGGAAAAACTTTCCTAAGCTTTTGAAAAGTCAAAGTTTGTCTCACATTATCTCTGCTGTTTAACTTTAGGTTAGAGAGAGTAGTACAGAGATTCAAGAACTTAAAAAAGCCAGCGGTGCCTCTCAGAATGTATCCCAGCAGATTACTCTGCTGACCTCCAAGGTGAGCCATACCTTCATGTCATCCTCCTCCAGCATTCCCAGTTTTCCATTCCTCACACTAATATTAAACAACCGGATTCACTTCAGTATTTCTGGACACAGTTCATGGAACTGGAGCAGAGTCCCTATTTAACATCAGCTTGGAGTCTGTGTTTAATTTTGAGATACTTATTCAGAAACTCTGGAGACAATAGAAATATTTCTGTAAATCCCCCCAAAATTTCCAGTTACTGTGATTCTTCTTTGTTCATTGTCAGCATTTGTATTGACTATATCCTCTAGTATTTATGGATAAATTCTGGAAATGGACCATTTATGTTTTCATAGTTGTTACACAGACATCCCATTCCATAGGTGAAATGGGCTATAGGGGTTTTCTGTGGAAAAAAAAGACCTATGCAGTAGTTTTGTCGCTTCTCTTATCCTGAAATTTTTTTTGAGTGAAAAAATTTTTAAACCATTGGCTGATTTTTGTTACAGTGTTTCCACAAGTTCCTTATAGGAAAATATTTTATAGCCTAAGAGATCTTCCTGTAGGGAAATTGTGCTAATATGTATCCATCATATTCCCTGATTCAGGGTCAGCTTGCTCTTTGTGGTTACAACCCACTGAGATTTGGTGACCCTTTTCTTGGCTGTCGGTGCTCTGTCCCAGACCTCCGTCCTTGTCACGCATGCAAGGCCCTGAACAATCCCACAGGAATATTCACATTCTCGGTTTTGAGCACCTGAACACATCTTTGCAAGACTGAGTCTTGCCTTGTGGATCTAGGCTGGGACATATTTAAGCTGTCATTTTCTGGACAGCCAAACCCACCAAAATCACAGTGAATGTGGCCTCATTTGGATCTGACTGTCACCTGACAGCTATTCCCTTTTCTCAGAGGAAAATATTTTGTTAGCTTACCAGTATCTGGCAAGTACCTCTGTGGTCACTCTCATACCAAGCACAATGTAATTTGCATTTCTTTTGCAGATCCTGAGTCTTGATAGCAAACTTCAAAGCTTACAGCAGGTAAGTAAATGGGAAGCAAACTAGAGATCAGAAAAGAAAATCCCAGCCCCAAGTAAATAAAGTGAGGTTTCAATGATTAAACAGCTAAATGATTTCTTTCCTCCCATGCATTCCTCAGGAAAACTTTTTTTGGTAGCAGAAGGTAAAAAAAAAGCACCAAGATTTGTGGAGGAGGTGATATGCCTTCTTACAAAATATAAACTGTGTAGGAGCCTGCATTTCTTAACAGAAAAACAGTTGTGCATTCAAGAACAACAAGTAGATACCGAGGAGAAGTAAACTTTTCCTTCACTGGTCTGTCAAGATAAAGACCAGAAACTCAAACTGGATTTTTATTGTGTTAGAATTAGCTAAGTTTCTGCTGTTGCCTGCTTCTGCAGTGAGCTTGTGACAAGCCACGCTTACAGGTGCCAGTAAAAACAATTGTCAGATGAATCACCCATGGAATCAAAAAGACAAGATAACCCTCCATCTAGACTCTACTGCTGAAGAACAGTCCCTATTAATATTTACTTTTTACAGGGCTTTTCTCATCCTAGTGCTTGGCCATTCTGTGTAGGAACAATCACAGCATGATTATTTTGTACAGGGATAAGTGAAATAGCTCAAAACTTTAACAAATCAACCTTGTTGAAAAAAAATTGGAGAGGGAATCCAAGAAAGAATGAGAAAAAAAAAAAGGAAAAAGGAAGGTTTATCCTGAAAATAAATGCTAATGGAACACCAGCTAAGCAGAAACCTCATTTTCTACTCTTTTCTGGCATTTCAGGACATTGAGAGGAGAGCATGCAGTAGTAACCCCTGTAAGAACTCAGGGACCTGTGTAAACTCACTGGATGGTTTCTTTTGCCTCTGTCCCAGCAACTGGCAGGTGAATCTTTAACCTCCTTGACTACAGAGTGTGTATTTTAACTGTAAGGCTACATCTAGGTTTGTGTGATTGCCACAAAGTGCAGCATTTTAGGGTTGCTCAGGGCAGAGTGAGATACACTGAACAGCAAAGCAGCAGTATCACTCATTGGTTGGAGAGCAACTCGTTTGCTTCTCAACAATATGAATATATATATGTAAAAAAAAAAGAAGCCCAAAGCACTGGGCCAAACCCTGCAGTGTTACATGCAGGCAATGGCCCATGAAGTCAGTGATTCTTGGCAGTTCCCACGGCAGAGCATTTGTCTGGTTTTTGCTGAGCACTGAACTGAACTGCGTGCCTTGCTGTTGACCTTACACAAGGATAGAGAGAGAATGGGGGAAGGGATGGATATTTATTCAAACAAGTAAGAAAAATGGGGGGTGTAAATAATCAGTGCCATTCTGAATCTTTAAAATCCAGAGACTTTACTGGCAAATGCTTTAATGGAGCTATTACATGCACTAGAGATGAAAATGTTGTATCGTCTTCTCAAAGGCTTTCAACTTAAAAGTTGTCCCAGCAAGATCTGGGTCAAAATTTATGTACTTTCCTGATAGAAACAGTTTGTAAGAAAATTTTCTGAGTCTTTTTCTAGGAGGAAAGTGAGGGGATGACAAAAATGTGCTGTTCTTATGCTTTCTACATCTGAAATATTTTATCCCCGTCTGACTAATAATTGGGGTCACAGAAACACAGCTGAAAAATAAAGTTTTGTTATTGTGTTTCATAAGGGAAGCTGTGTTGATAACAGCTCATGGTTTGTATATCTTTGGAAACTATATTAAACATTGGGTCCATGGTTTTCTTCATTTCTCAGTTATTTGGAAAATAAACTGATTTTCCATTTCATCTTAGGGCCCCCTGTGCTCAGTGGATGTTAATGAATGCCAGATTTTTGCTGGAACAGCATTAGGCTGCCAGAATGGAGCCACTTGCATGAACACACCAGGCAGCTACAGGTAACTTCTCAAAACTAGGCACAAATATCCCGTGTAGAATACTCTGCTATTTTTGTACCCCATATCACGCCTGCAGCACAAGTTCTAGAAGTAAGTCTGTTTAATATCTATGCACTATAAACCCTTGCAGTCTGAGAAAATATAAAATCCTTACTGCACTGAACACTGAGCCCACCGCAGACACAGAAGGGCCTCCAAAGCCATTGCCTGCTTTGACACAAGAAGAGCAGCAAGAACCAGGTCCATCACAAAGCCGTGCTGGGGGAGAAGGCTGCAATTTGAAGGCTGGCTCCAGTGACCCACCCCCATGTTGTAGGTGCAGATGCTTTAATGGAAATTTCCTGCACCATGGGATGTAGCTGGGGCAGTGAGATGCTCATGCTGGTCTGTAACCAGGGCTCACCAACGTGCCCACAGAGCACAGCCACCTTACCATTGCTCCGCTATCGCCTCTTGAGATCAAAGGGAGTGAGGGTATGAAGGAGGTGAACAGGTTTGGCCCAGCAAAGGCTTTGAATAGGGAATCTCCTGAATATATGGGCACCCTTGATCACTGGCATTCCCAGCACACTCAGTCAGTCAGAGCAGGGTGCTAATAACACCAAGATCACGGGTTCAATCCCCATGCAGGCCATTCGCTAAGGCTTGGACTTGATGATCCTTGTGGGTCCCTTCCAAACCAGAATATTCTGGGAAATCAGAAACAGTTCTGTGAAATGCCTTCGTCCCCTCCAAAAATACAGGCACTGCTGAGACAGCAGCAGAGCAAGGAATGCACAGTGCTGCCAGGCAGAAAGAGAGGAGAAATGCTGTCTGCAGCCATCTGACCAAGGAGGTGCCTGGGCTGCCTGTGTGCTGGGCCCCATACACATGAGGCTTCTGGAGCATAATCTTCTCTGGCTGTGCCCAGCTCCTCAGAAAACACGCACTTGCTTAAGGGCAAGCCAGCCTGAACATTCTGTGTCTCATTCTCCAAAATGTCAAATAATCTAGAAAATAAATAACTTTCAAATATAATACAAAGCTATCCCTGTGCAATGGGAACAAGCACGCTGGAGAGCATGCCACAGCTTTCTGCAAAGCATTTTGTCTCCTGCTTCAGCACGAAAATCTTAGCCCCCACAAATATTTGCTTGATGTAACACTGGCTTATAGTGCTTTGTCAGTTCTTGGAAGAACCTCAAACAACAGAAGTTCTCCTGTAGTGCTCCTCATGCTTCAGCGTTAACACAGAGTCTGCTGAGGTGTCACTGGTGCATGACGCTTCCTGTAAGCTTTACTTTGTTTTTTAAAGGATTATTCTAACTTGTCTGCAATAGATATGTGTCAAGGAAACAACACACAAAGCAATCTGCCTTTATTTGTTTCTTATTGTGCTCAGAGATGTTCAGGTGTGTGACTCAATTAAGGTTTAAGGTCTGCCATTCTCGCAAGTGTTGTCATTGTGTTAGTACAGTTATGATCCCCTAGTTTCTTCCCTCATGTACTTCTTGCACTCCTTGGTACCTGCTGAATCAGTGCTTCATGAAATGAACTAAGACCTCTTCATAAGTCATCGAAACCTTAATATTACTGCTTTTGCATTACACACTCAGGGATTATCATATAGTTTCTTCCTCAAGTCCATTGCACTGCCTTTAATCTCTCTTCATATATTGTCTTACTTATATCTGAGTTCTCCCCAGATGCTAAGTCCATCCCCAGGCAGAGCATGACATCTCTTTTCAGCAACTGTGAGGACATTGCTGCTAAGCTTTCTGGGGCACAAAAACTCAGGTCACCCCACTAACGCTCTGGCATAGTTATTTATACCAGTGTGGACTGCAGGAAAGAGAAGGGTAATATTTGACTCTCCATAGCCTGCAGAGATAATACCAGGTGATGGGACGTACTGGATTAGGTCGCACGAAATGAAACATAATGCAGTTTTCACTCCTTGTTCATATTCTTTACCTGCATGCTTTGCCTGTAACTCAGCAAAGCACTGAAGTATGAGGAAAAACAGCAGGTATGCAGGAAACACCTTCCTCAATCAGAACCTTAAGGGGACATCGCATCAGTTGGATAAAAGGCTGTGAAAGTCCCCATGTCTATCAGACTTCTGTGTCGCAACCAAAACAACGGGGGCCTCATCACAACGTGCCATGAGCCATGTGAGAGAACCATGGCGGTGCCAAGCAGCAGTGCATCACAATTTGGCTGAAGTGCCTTGCAGAGTGACCTACTTCCTGAAGCTCTTCTCTGAGAAACTTCAGATGGGTAGCAGATTAATCTTTGCCAGACTAGATAGGAGACATTTTTCTCCTCCTTTGGAGATGGTTAGATTGCCTTGTTGTGTCCTTTGAAGTTGAACATGAAGCTCTGAATGTGCTTTAGACATACAAAAGTCATCTGGTTCCCTGACCTGTTGCCTCTGTGCTTGTCCAGGCTGAGCTGCTGCACTGATGGGAAGGTGTTGTTCTGCTTGCTGTCTCTTAAATAATGAACACGCTGTCTTGCACTGCAGACTGCAGTTAAGCATTAAGCTGTTGTGGGTTTTTGAAGCCTGAGTTCATGCGGGTTGCTTGTCCTGCATGCACTGTTTAGTTACCTGCAATTGGCTTATCAAACTGCTATTTCAGCTGAGCATGTGACACAGTGGAAGGGACAGCAGCAGCTTATTTTATATAAATTGCTCCAAGGTCCAGGTCAGCTGTGCTGGAATACCCTGATTCTAATTCTGCAGAGAAATGCTTTTACAGCGCATTTTTCATTAGGCAGCTTAAAAGCAATCCAAGATGGGTGTGTACCTGCCATATGTCTCTGCAAGCTGCAGACACTGCAGCATGTAGCTTGAATCCAAATGAGAGTCTCACTGTCATTTTAATAAGAAGCTAGTGATCTGATAGGAGGTTTTTTGTACATTTATATTCCTTTCAGTTGTATTTCAGAGCCTCACATTTTGTCTATGTGGAAATAAAGAGCCAGAGAAAAGGGAAACATTATCCGATGGTTTGGAAGTTCCCCATTTCAGTTCCACCGCTTATGTATAATGCTGTAACTAAGCACTGCCCTATAAATAACAATGAGGCAGCTTTCAAACCAGATCCTCCCAGTAGAATGCCTTCTTTCAATCCACTGCTTTGTTCTTCCCACCCCACCAACCCCAAATGCCACCTCTTGCCCACCACACATCCCTAAAAGCTGATGTGCTGCTGAGACAGCAGCTGCCCCTTGTTGTGGTGTGGGGGTGAAGGTATCTCGGTCTCTAGGACAGGCCAGACATGGCATTTCTGCATATTGCTAGAGGTAGGATTTTAGGCACTTGGCATCATACGATGGTCATAAACTGAAAAAGGAAGTTTAGGTGCTCTTTGACTGAAGTGGGAGTTTCCAGGCTCATGTTCTGTTTAAGTCTTATGTTAGACTTTTCTTTTTTTCTGGGTTTGTGCTTATGAATGTAACAAAAGGCTGTAGATTCTCCCATAGGGCCAGACAGCCATGAATATACACAAGTCTCACATGATTCTTGAGTCTCCGTTGAGCAGGAGACACCTCTGTGCATGATTATTAGCAGGATTGTCAATATAGGTAAAGAGATGTATTTCTTAAGGAAAACACCATAGAGTGGAGAATGGCAAGAAACAATCTTTAACAGAGGTAGAAAGACAAAATTTCGATTTTTTTTTTCCACTTTCACTATTAGCTGCTCCTGTACTCCAGAAACCTATGGGCCTCACTGTGCCTTGAAGTTTGATGACTGCCAAGAAGGATCAGAGATGGTCTGTGAGCATGGCCTCTGCGTAGATGAAGAAAGAGATCAGCCCCACAGGGTAAGGAACAATGTATAAACTTCATTATACAGCACAGCATGAATCAGCAACAAATACTGCTGAGCACGACAAAACTGTGTACCACACACTGCTGCTGCAAAACAGCAAGAAATGCCACTATACAGTATAACAACCTCTCTGTTGTACCAAGGATGGCAGAAAGAATCAAAAATGTCTTATGTCTTGTTAGAGCTACTTGTCACAGTACTAGATCTACTACTACATCCATAGGGAGCCTGGGAATATTTTTTTTATAAGTCAAAGTCTTATTTGAAATATAATATTCTTACTGTTCATTATTTTGGGAGTTCAAATTGCTAGAATATTTTACTGCTTAAATGATTAAGAAGGACAAACATAATGAATCTTATTTTTTCCTGGGGAAAGGCATGCCAGTGGAACATTACTGCCAGGGGCCTGGGAGCTGCAAGGGCTGCACAGTGACTGGGTGGCTGCTGCTCATCTTTGGTGCTCCTCAGTGTCAGCTGGATGTGGTGTCTGACTCCAGGCCCAATCTTTCCAAGCATCTGCACTGGGTGGATGCTAGCACACACTTGAGTGCTCTTCTGGAGCAAGCCAGCTCATTCCATTTGGGCGAGGATCTGGGTACAGGGTGTTCACTCCAAAGGAGCAGGTGGACCATGCCAGCTTTGGCTCTTTCCACTCAGAGCAGCCCTCCAAAACCACCCAGCCAAGTTTGTGCTCCTTAATACTCCTGTACACCCATGCACAATTCCAGTCACAGCACATACTTTTTGTGCTTTGCTATAAAATAATTTCTTTGCTTAATTTTTAGAAGTTTCAAAACTCATCACTTATTTAATGCCCACTTTTTGTTGAGAAAGCTTTTCAAAAGGGTTCAGTGTTGGCTTAACAGTGTCTGCTCCTGTGACAATCGACAAGCTCCCATTAGCTTTAATTGGACCAAAGCTAGATAAATGCTGAAATCTGGCCATGAGTAAAGTTTACTAGAGAGAAAACTGTTTTGCTAAAAGAAAACATGTATTTACAATTCAATGTCAGTGCTGCACATTGCATAGACTACTGAATAATCTGATTGAAATAAAATAGCCAAGATGATTTCAGGTTGCTTACACTGATCTGTTTGCCCTGGTTAAAAAGCAAGTTGATGACTTTTAATTATGTTTATGTACAGCTCATAATTGATCTTACTTTCTCTGGGAGCTTTGGGGTAAATTACAGATTTCTGTTATGAACATAATGAATGAGCCTGAGTTGCTTCCATAATCTGAATAAGTAAATTCAGAGGAAGAAATAGACTGAGAAAACTACTGAAGCAACTTACCAAACAAAACGTGCAAGCCATGTAATGCTCTGAAAGCTTTCTTGCTATAGTTTGAAAGTCATTTTATGAAATTAACTCCTCCTGCCTTTTTCTTGACTATTGCAAATGTCTTAAATACGCAATGTGATGTTTTCTGTGGCAGCCCAAGTACCACTGTATCTGTGACGCTGGCTGGATGTCCCCTCCTGGCAGCCCTGCCTGCAGCGCCGATATCGATGAATGCAGCCTCCCTAATCCTCCGTGTTCACAGGATCCACCTGTGCAGTGCCACAACACTCCAGGCTCTTACACCTGTGGTCCCTGCCCCACAGGTATCTCGTCTTTCCATGCTCTCAGGTGGGATGGGGTGGCAGAGGTACTACTGCCCGTGTAGCGTACGCACAGACACAGGATGCAGATGAGAGTAACTCCATGAAATGCTTTGGTCTGTATTCTAGGGAATAAATGCTTTCAGGTTATGTCTTATCTAAGTAACACAGGTACTGGAGTCTAATGCATGATTTATCTCATCCTAAGCTGAGCACCTAAATAGAGCTGATGTCAACGTCTACCTTCATGTCTGCCATGTCCTATCACCTTCACATAATAGGACTGCAATACTTTCATATCTGCATGTTTCCTGCCCTAAGGCAATATGAAAATCTGATTGTCCCCACAAACCGTATAAGCTATGATTACTCTTCCTGAGTTGGGTGGGTGGTGCCTATGGCAGGAGTTTTTTAAGTATTTAACTGAAGCTGCAATAAAGCTTTGCTGCAGAAGCTACATATATGCACTAGACCAGAACTTCATCCTCTTTAGGTAAAAGTGTGTTTCATTCTGGAATATCCAGAATCCAGTTAAAATAAAACATTCTTGCATGCACATCTCCACCCTATTGTGTTTGAAACCTAATTTTCAGACAGCTATTAATTTTAATCAGATATGAGAGAGACAAGTCTACTCTTGTGTTAATGAAGTGCGATTCCGTTGTACTATATGAAAAGATTTGATCAAAGAAGAAAGCAAAAAGGCCAGGCATTTTCTTTCTGATATCTTTTTTGTGCTGCTTTTTAGGCTGGCAAGGAAATGGCTACACTTGCAAAGACATTGATGAATGTGCAATTAATAATGGAGGCTGCTCAACAGTACCGATGGTCCAATGTATCAACACAGTTGGATCATTCCGCTGTGGGCTCTGTCCACCAGGTAAAATGGATTTCTTGTTGATAATACTATGGAAGGGCTTAAAAGCTGAAGATTCAACACGTTTGAGCCTGTTTTGGGGTAGATTTAAGCTGAAAATTGGTTTTATAGAAAGAAATATCACACACAATACTGCAATACAGAATGCAGAGTCAAGTATATTCAAACTGCTTCAACTATTAATGGACACTGTAGAGAGTATTCCTCTAAAGATGATCCTCTGAAATGTGTTTCTCTTGTACTAGGTAGCTGTTTTCAGTGCTAGAGCCTTGATTTGGTGAAGTACTTCCTTTACAAGATCATTAATGGGAAACAAGGATTGCATAATTATGATAGTGGTTTCATTGTCTGTATTAATTGAAGGAGTATCCTGTGTGCCATAAATCAGCTGTATTGTCTGCAATAAAAAAAGCCTTGATAATTGTCACGCTCTGAATGCTATCTGAGGAGGCAGTGTTTCCACCACAGTACAGGTCAAGCAGTGGAATTTGCAACTTAGGTCTTTATAATTTGTGGTTTATGGTTTAAAATGCTTTCTGAAATGTATGGTATCAATACTAAAAATATAGCAGGAAAAGTCTTTCTAATTGACTTTTTGATTGCTATTTAAATGGCAATAGGCTGCCCGTAGTGAAGACTCCTAGTTACTGAGTGCTGAAGGGATATCATCATGCTGGAAATGTGGCCTCAGACAAGTTTTGGTGATGTCAGCTCTGGCCATGAAGAGTTGTTCTGCAGGGCTTTGGTCCTCCTGAACATCCTGAGAAGAGCTAGGTGTTGTGTTTGAGATCCAAGGGCCGCTCTGGTGTGCAGGAGGAAAAAGCCTGGATGTGATTGGGGCCGACTGGGTGCAGACGTGTAGGGAGAGCAGCACATGGTGGCTGAGAGACATGGGCTTCTATGGCATCACTGACCTCACCTATATTTGGCAAATACTAATATAACTTCTTTTCCGCAACCATGCAAGGATTTATTTATAGTCAGAATCCATCCCTGCAATGAAAGAGCCACAATAAATATGCCAGGTTTTACTTCAGCAGCTATCTCAATTCTTTCTTTTTAACTGCGGAAGACTATAATTTTACACCATGAATTAGTGTTTTGCTCACCAGTTGATTGTTTTGCTGTCAATTCTCAAAGAACATAGTTTGTTACAGACTAACTGAGATTTACCTCTGAACAGGTTATGAGGGAGATGGACAAAGATGTACCCAGGTTGATATCTGCTCAATAAATAATGGAGGGTGCCATCCTTTGGCTACTTGTACCTCAGCTCCAGGTATGATGCTTTCTTAAAGACTGGAAGGTAGTATCAGTGTGAATCTCAAGGAGGATCTGGTTAGGATTAATCCCCTTTGTTGCAGCATATCTAGATTGCAGCCCCTTTGCCACAGTCAGTTTTGCCTTACCCAAAGGATTTTACAGGCAGGTTAGCTAAAGCCAGCAGACTTTTCCACAAACATTGACAGAAGTAGATTTAGGCTCCACCAAAAAGAAGACTTTATCCTAAAACTGTGGAGATGTTCACCATTTTTCTTTGATGCAGTTTTCCAATTATACAACTGCTTTTACTATTCCCCTTCCCATAAATACCCTTCAACTACGCCCACCACTTCCCATGAAGGTGACCATAGCAAAACAACACCAGGGCTCCTTCCATGGTCAAACTGGGCACTGATCAGGGAAGGTGTCAAAAGATTAAATAAGTTGGAATTATATAATAACTCTGCTTCAAAATGTCAAGGACATTTACAGACATTGGTATTGTCATTGTGACATAGACTGAATTACCTTCTATGTCTTGTCTTACCTCCCAAGGGCCCATGGCATTTTGTTCCTGCCCATCCGGGTACACTGGAAGTGGATATGGGCCAAATGGGTGCTCTCCTCTCAGTGATATCTGTCAGCTGCAAAACCCTTGTGCAAATGGGCAGTGCTTGGTAAGTGCTGGTCCCCTCACACTTGGTGACAACATTCTGGAGTTATAACCTGTCAGGGAGACTGGTGAGACTGAAGGCTGAGTGCAGACATACTACTGGGAATGAGGCAAAGTCAGTGGGGATTACAAGATCAGTGGATATACTTTGAGAAAGCAAAGTGAGTTTCAGGGCACAAAACCCATTTCTTTGCGTGTGAAGTAGAGGTAGAGGTAGCAATCTTGGCGCTGATGACCTGAGAACTTGTGTTTGGTAGCCCAGGCTAGCCAATGGAATGCTAGTGCTGATAGAGGAGAACTGATGAATGACTGTCCATGGTGGCATAGGAATGTAATTCAACACCCTGGATCATGGAGGAATTACCCATGCTAACAGAACCAGTACCTCTGCTGACCTGCAGACTATTAATATCCAGCAGCGTTAGTTATGTGTTCCTAGCCTGATCTTCTGAGAGCACTCCTGGACTCTCAGGCTGTTTATACAAACATGGAAAGGGTGTTTCAAGGGAATTGGTTGCACTTCTGCTGGTAACCAAGTCTTTTGGACCTAAACTGATTGGTGCTATGAATTCATTCTCATGCACAGTGAACATTAATTTGTCCACATGGACCCTGTGAAGGCTTTTTTGGCTTCCTTAGTGAGGTGTACTGTCCTCTGCGAAGTCCTGCTGCAGACCTGGGGATTTTGTTGTGGGGGATATTTACAATGGTGATTTTGGAGAAATATTCCCAAATGCTACAATTTTTGTTCAAGTAGAGTCTTTTCCCATTTATCCCCATTAGTCTGCAGATATCCTCCTTTTGATTGTCCCTGGAGGCAGAGAGAAGATGAGACACAAGATTTGGATTTGGCAGTGTTAGGTTAACAGCTGGATTTGATGATCTCAAGGGTCTTTTCCAAGCTGAAAGTTTCTATGATTCTATGGTGTATTACCTTTTGCTTATTCCACTTTCTGTGTGAAATGTCACGGTCATCTCACACTTCCCTCCTTACCAGCATTCCTTGCTCTCTATTCTGAAGGTATCTACTGTGTCTTCACTCAGATATTTAAAGGGCCTTTTATGCCCAGATCCAATCTACTTTTTCTGACTATTTAGCTCATTTTAGTCAGTCTATTAAAAGATATGACATGTTCCCCAAAATACATCCTAACATACAACAGTAGGCAATCGTGGCTACAAACTAGTACCTGAAAATAATAACACAGATACTTAAGTAATGGGACTGCAGAAGCATCTAACAAAATAGAGAAACAGCAGAGCTGTATTTGGCCAGCATAATGACAGAGGAAATACAATGTCAATTAATTATCAGGCAATGCAGATCAGAAAACACCTTTTAAAGCAACAATCAGAGCCCTAAATACGTGTCAAAACCCACTTCCATCATACTGAAAATCTCTTTTTGGGACACAGAGGACATGAATAGATAATGCAAAAACAAATAAAGAATGCAATACACTGATTGTATGTCATCAAAGATAGGATTTTAGCATGTACCTGGGAGCATGTTCTGCTTTACCTTTACAGATTGTGTCTCTAAAACAAGAGATACAAGGTAAGAGAACATATAAAATTAAAACAGTTACAGATATGGAAAAACTTGATTATAAGGAGAAGTAATAAAAGTTGTGACAACGGAAATGGAAAAGACATACGGAATAAAGGATAAAGCTGAAAAGGTGATGAAATTGTTCCCATGTAACGTTCCTCAGGATGAAAATGAAAGTTAACAGCCCACATAACTGCAGTGCAGACTTCCCGGAGAAAGGTCTTGAGAGAAACCAGTTATGTTGTCTTGCTATTTATAAGGTTTAGGTAATGCGATTGACTTGATTCTAGCATGATCATTCCAAAACCAAGCAAACAGTTTCCTGAATGGCTAAATTAATCCAGATTTTGATTTTTAAGAACGTCATCTGAAAGAGCGCTGCAAAGAAATAACTTATTAGAAAAAACTCGAAGAGATAGATAATCTGATTGGGCTTTATGTTTATTTTGGTATTCACCAGTGACCAAATGCCAAAAATCAATGCCAAAAAATGTCAGTGGTTTTATTTCTTTACTCCAATATCTCCTCATAAAATAAGTGTAAATATCAGTCTTTCTGCTGACTCCATTGATTTCTTTAGGTGATTCATGCTCATGATTTATTTTATTTGTTTATACCTGTAGGCAATGATCTCTGGCTATTTCTGCCTGTGTAATGCGGGCTGGACAGGCCCTAATTGTACAGAGAACATTGATGAATGTATCAGCAACCCGTGCCAGAATGGGGGGAGCTGCACCGATGGGGTCAATGGCTACTCCTGTGAGTGCACCAGTGCCTGGACAGGACCACAGTGCCAGACTGCCCAGCAAGGTACAGCCAGAACCTCCTCCCCCTCCTTCCCTCCTCGGAAATGGGACAGCAGGCTTCAGCGAGTAGATGCTTGGTGTATGGGATTAATATGTGAATAAGATCTGAGTTATGATGGGAAAAACAAAACTGTGTTTGGTGGATTAGAGATCCCAACCCAAATTCCCTCCAAGTCAGAGTTTTCCATGGGCTGCATTTATAGCTGTTTTGTTTAGCAGTAGGAATGCAACAATGAAGTTGATCTGCAGGCCCACTGGCCTTGGCTAGATGCCAGACATCCTAAAATCAGATCTCTGTTCCCGAGAAAGTGGTCTGGTAAGCTGGTTGGGAAAGAGGATCCTGTATAAGGAGAACAAGAGAATATATTGATGCTTCTCTTTTGTGCATATTATTTCATCTGTTATGAAGCTGAGAGGTCCTGATGTTCTTAGTCAAGAGGAAAAGGCAGAAAAGGTTTTCAAACTGAAATTTAATGAAAGAAATGTTAGCCATGAAAATGGGGGACTCTCAGTTTTATACAGACTGCAAGGTACTCCCTTTAACAGTTCCTCTCAATATCACTTTTTCTGTTTGTTTGAGAACACTTTTTGCCATTAATTTTAATTAAACAAGGTCAGGATAGCATTCCAGTGGGTCTAGTGTCCCTGTGACAACAGGAGTTGCTCATTTTTATTGTAGATTTCTAAGAAGAAAGCAGAATAAATTTTAATGTAATACAGAATGTAAAACTTCCACTGATCCCCTGTGAAATGTGCTCTATTTTAGAACTATTTTAGGCTGTTTTCTATTTTCCTGAAGTATCTAACTAGTAATGTTTTATTATTAAGTTCACATGGGAAAAATTTTTATTTTTAGCCATTCGTAATGAAGGGATAGAAAGCCAGTTTTTATGCAGTAAGGAATCATCCTGTACCACCTGTTGTTTTAGTTTCTAATCAATGAAAAAAATAATGTATTTTACTACATGATAATTTTGAATCTGGTTGAAAAAAGGTGATATGTTTTAGATGGACATTTCAAATAAAATTGTATTCTTTTTACCACTTCTTGAAACAAAACAATTTGGTGAGAATTGTCTATTTCTTTAGACTCAGTTTGATGTTAAACTACAGCTGCTTGGTGCACACTGTAGCTATATGTGCATTATATTTTGGCTGCTTTACAGACACATTTTCCTGTAGCTGTTTGGGGTTCTCATTTCCCATGCATTGAATGGTTCAGTGAGAGAAGAGACCATGGTACATCATGAGAGGGATTATCAGGCCCAGAAATCTGACCAAAAAGAACAAATGGGACAATAAAACCTCTTGAGGATAACTTCTATGATGTACCACTACTGAGAAAAACAATTTTACATCATGTTAACTTCAAAATCCAAAATGTTATTTGATTGCAGGGGAAAATTTAGACGTTCAATCTGGAGCTATCCTTCTGGAAGCAAAGCAGTGTATGGACACAATCATGAGACAGAATCATTATCTTTTGCCAGTATCCACACATTCCAACTGATATTCTTTGTTCTTTTTCCAGGAACTATTTTTCTTTCAGGGAATTTGCTTTTTTTTTTGAGATGTCATTCCACTTGAGAGGAAGTTCTAAAGAGCCTTTTATAGAAGTATTTTTCAACATTGCTTTAAATGTTTAAGAAGCAAAAGCTATGCAAGAAAAAGTCAGGTTTTTCTCTGTATAGTAATAGCACAAAATTGATCTGTTTCATGTTCTCTCTCTTTCTGCAGTTTGTGGAGGATACCTCTCAGGCTCGACGGGGACTTTCAGTTACCCTAACAACCCAAACAGCCAGTGGTACAGCAGTGGGGTCAGCTGCGCTTGGGTTATTCAAACTAATCCCAACAAGGTAAAATAGAGTTCAGGTTAAAGAAATCCTCAGTCTGCAGGACCCCTCAGCTTATCAGAGCAAACATGACTATCTTCATGCTACATGTGTTCCAACGTTATGATCCAATCCCCTCAGAATAATTAGTTTTTCAAAAGAATAAGTTTCAGATCCTTACAAGCCTTCAGGCTCCTTAGCCTAAGGATTTGCTTGGGTTAGATTTTCCAGGCTTTTCCTAAGCAGCTGAGGGTTAGATTTCACTAACTTACCTCCAGCTACAGAAGGAAACAGTTCTCCATTGCTTTAGAATGTGATCTGTGAATAACTGCATGAGAAAACTCTGCTCTGATGGGCTCCACAGGTGGTTCCTGAGCTGAGTGAGTTGGTCAGAGCCTGGTGCTAACAACACCAAGGCTGTGGATCTGATCCCCATATAGGCCATTCACTTAAGAGCTGGACTCGATGATCCTTCTGGCTCCCTTCAAGCTTAGACTATTCCATGATTCTGTAACCCCAAAGCAATATCATGTTTCTCATCTCTGAGTGCAGAAATGTAGAATGCTTAATTCGTAGTCAATAGCTTTGTGTAATGACAGCATTTGATTTTTTTTTCAAGGATTAATTTTTAAATGTTGCAGATAAATGTGTATTCTGATCCTGATCTGCAACTAACAATTCCACTTGTGTTATAAATAACAAATACAAAATATGCTACTTCATACTTTAGCATGAAATTTCTTACTTGGAATCTAAATATTTGATGTATTTCTGACATTTTGTGGAATGAATTAAGTCGTTTTATAAACCAGTGCTTAACAGTTGTTTATACAGCATTACATATACGTATCCTCAGGCTTAAGCCTGGAAGCCACTACCGTCTTCAGCAGAGCATATTAAAGCACATCAGTGAAGAATCTGAACAAACTTAGAGCTGTGCGTGTCACTAAGTATCCAGAATGGGCTTTAGAGACACTGATTTTATATGTGCAAAACAAGATCATTGAATCTTTTAACTCCCATTGCAATACTTCCAACCATAGCAGGGATGAAAAATGCTAATTATTGGATGAAAAAACTGTTATGGGAAACCTGGAATAAGGTATTTTATGCTGTATTTCAAGCTTTTCACATGGCTTGAAATTTACACATATATATATTTTGCACAAATAACATGCACAGGCAAATGGTCTCAATTATTAGTTTATAGAAATAATGCTCCTTCCAGAAAACTTCACTGACTAAATTCTTATTTGTCTATCTTCTCTCTTTCATTTTGACCCTTCAGATTCTTTAACATTCTCTTCTGTCCTGGAACATTTCAGGAAATGACATAATGTCTCTAAACCTCATAGATTCTCACAGTTGCATGAATACTTATATCTGCTCTATAAAGTTTCTGCTTAGACAGTGTCTCAGTAGATGGAAAAAAGAGATTTCTTGGTTTTTTGCTTCTATTAGATTCTGCATGTTACTTTCCTGTCCTTCCAACTGGAGACAAGTAATGAATGTAACTCTGAATTCCTTCAAATCCATGATGGGCCTTCAGCATCAATGCACATGCTGGGAAAATACTGTGGCTTCCCAGGTCCTGCAGAGCTTTTCAGTTCCCACAACTCTCTGTATTTTTGGTTATACTCAAACCACACCATCACTGGAGGTTTTACTGTTCATTGGGAATCCCAGGATCCTGGTAAGTTGATGAAATGCTGAGCATCTTCATGGTTTTGGAGTAAAATGAATTATTTATTTCCTCTGATTAGGAAAAATCAGGAACAGAAAGATAGTATTTTACAAGGGAGTGAGGCTGAAATGTAGACATATATATCATTTGAAGATATTTTCAAACTCTAGCTCTAGGCCTCTGCATGAATAGCTTTCTGCTGTTTTTTAAGGCTGCTTTACACTTTCTGTGAGGAATGCCCCAAAGAGAATGTGTTCTTGGGGATGCCATTCATCTGGTCAGTTCTCTTCTCACAGAAGTATCTAGTACTTCAAGCAAGCAAGTTAATGGCTTGTTTTGCCACTGATAATTTACAACAGCCTAAATGTTCCACACATGATAGATTGTAGGGAATTGGATTGAAAAGAATGTGTGAGCTTTTTGGTATGATTTGTCGTACATTTGTGCCTGAATTCTTGGTAATGCTACTTGGGTGATTGTTCCAGATGGCCTGGCAGTGCATTTCCAGGGATAAACTTCAAATCATCTCATGTCACTTTGGTGTTCCGTGTATTATCTAGAAACAAAATAGTGCATTGGGTTGTGTCTTGAATGAACGATAGAGTAAAAAAGTGCAGTTTCCTTATTTCTTGAAATATTTCTTGAAATATTTTTAATATGACTTTTGGTGGCTTTTTTTCTTTCAATTGTCATTATCAGATCAATAATTACTAATTGACAAATACGAGTACTGAAAAGTGAAAGCAGGTATTTTTGGGGAAAACATAGCACTAACAAAAAAAAAAGCAAAGAGAGCAGTATAGATGTGATTAAACTAGCTATTCCTGAGGTATAACACATGATTTACCCCTCCCATTCCCAACTGTTGCACTGATGTTATTTTATTACAGGTATATAAAACAGCCTTACCTGTAATTAAATTTTCCTTTTTTTTTCTTTTTAATGGAAATAGTCTTGTGATAGGATAAAAAACAGAGATTATTTACAAAGTACAGAAATTCAGATAATTTTGTAAATCCAATCCAATCACAGTGCTTCTGATTATTCTTCTTAAGACATATTCATCATAACTGGGAAAGAATCTTCCTTTTACTGTGCAAATCAGGAAATATTCGACGTTTTCCTTCTAAAACTGAGTTGCACAATTAACTGCAAAATTTAAAGAAAGAAGAAACTTGCTGGTTTCTTTGGCTTGGTCTTTGTTTTTTAACTTATTCTGACCCCAAAGTGGTATCTAGTTTTGACGCTACGGGACAATTCATCTTCTGACTCAACATGTTGTGATAAAGACTCTGTTCTTCCTTGTCTCTTTCTGTTAGAATGTGGTGGTGAGCTGACAGGTACTTACGGCTCAGTAAGCTCTCCAGGGTATCCTGGCAACTATCCTGTAAACAGAGATTGTTTCTGGACCGTCTCAACCAATCCTGGCCTCCTCATCACATTTGCTTTTGGCACACTGAGCCTAGAACACCACGAAAACTGCAGTTATGACTATTTAGAGGTAAAGTGTGATTGTGAATTACGACAACGTTTTGTGGATATGTTATTGCAAAACAAGATATTTCAAAACTTTTTTATGTACAGAAGGGCACTGTTTGAAAATCTAATCCTGGGTTGAAATGCTCCTTTTTATTTACATATTCCAGCCATTCATGCACAATCAGAAACAATAGGACAGAAAGGGGATGAGAACCTGCTTCACTGAAGTCAGTGGAAGTCCTGTGACAAAAAGGATGGGATTCAGGCCAAATACTTGATGGGAAGCTTTCACTTTCTTACAAAGTTCAGTCTCCAAACTCCTTGTCAAATGTCAACCCAGAGAGAATTCATGAGCCTACGGGAAACTATTCAGGAAAGGGCTCTAAGACTAATAGATTCATATCATAGCTCACACAGCAGTCCATGACTTGATGTATGAACTTAGGGCTTTTTGTCAAGTGTGACGTAATGTTTACAGAATTCACCAATACCTTTTCATGGAAACGAGAAGCCAGTTTGGAATAGCATGTTGTGTGCAATGCAGAGCATGATTTCAAGAAAATAGTTCAACAGTAGATCTCCTGGTACTTTATTTAGCTTTCACAAAACCCTTGATGACTCCTGGCAGCAGCATCACAGGATGCTGGGTTCCTGCGTGTTTGGAGGAAACTTCCTATGAGCTTTCCCTCCACCCACCAACCACAATACCTCTGGGCCCTCCAAGGTAGCTTAAGAAGTGTTGGTACTGTTCATAACTGGCACGCATTTGATAATCCTAAATGTTGATCTATCATTCTGTCTAGATTCGAGATGGTCTTCTTCCACAAGACCCTGTTCTTGGTAAATACTGTAGCACTAGATCTCCACCCCCACTCCAAACCACTGGCCCGTATGCATGGATTCACTTTCACTCTGATGACTTAGTTACTGATAAAGGCTTCCATATTCTCTATACAACATCTCCTGGTAAGTAAAATACTCTGGATTAAAGGTTGTTCTGTGACATTCTAGAGATAGAGCCAATAACACATGAATGGATGTAATTAACACTTGCTCTTTAATAATGGAGTAATTCTTTTTGATTTGCAGACATTGTACAGAGGCAGCCTCAAAAGGAGTTACTGTACTTACGAATATCTCAATTTTTTTTTTTCTCTTAATATAGCAGATCCAAGTTGCGGAGGAAATTTCACTGAGAGTGAAGGGGTTATCACATCTCCTTTCTGGCCTAACCCTTATATCAACAGCCAACAATGTATCTACATTATCCAACAGCCAGAGGATGAAAAAGTATTCCTCAACTTCACCCATATGGAGCTGGAGAGTCATAGTGGTTGTTCAGCAAATTATATAGAGGTGACTCCCTTAATCAGTTGATATGAAAGTTAGATTGCATGTGTGTACAAGAGCATGTATAACTTCTGTCCCAAGGGCCACTACAGAAATAGGTGTTAATCAAATGACTAACTATACAAATTTATTAGGGTCCAAAAGTCACAGGGGCTGAAAGAGCAGGATGGTGCATTTGGAGTGAAGCAAAGATAAGAGAATGAGAAAATCTGTCTATCTTAACACTAATTCTTAATAGTCTGTATATGATTAAGGGGGAGTTTGGACATTCAGTAAATGCGTGTCAACTGCAAGAAAAATAGAATTAATGCCACAGCCACTATGCAGCGTTTTCTGGAGTCATAGTGTTATATGAAAGATCTTGTTCTGGCACTAAAAGTAAACTCACCATATAAACATTTATACTCACATTTCCGGGGAACTGGTTGAATTACCATTCCTGGAGGCATTTAAATGATGTGTAGAAGTGGCACTTAGGGACATGATTTAGGGGTGGGCTTGGCCAAGCTCATTTTACAGTTGGACTCTAAGATTTAGAGGTCCTTTCCAACCTTAGTGATTCTATGATTCTATATATATATGTAAAGCCAGGAGTTTATTGTTGCCGCAACTGAAATCTTACAATCTAATTCAAGAATTGTTATTAGTCTAAATCTAATTGGCAAAGAAAACAAAATAGTACAGTTAGAATGTTTCTATATGGAAAATGTAATATTAATGCAGTACTAGGGTCAGTACTAACTGAGATCCACTTGAGGTGACTTTTATGTTTGCTTTTACTCCTACCTCTTTCTTCATTGGTCTGCAACTTCGTGTTACCTGCAAATTTACAGCTGTAGGGTGGCTTTTAAGTAGATGAGATACCATGTTTTCATTTTCTTTTTTAAGTTTAAGCCCAGTTTTGCCCAGCTGCCGGGCTGCACCCCTGGAGCTGGCCACGGGTGAGGTCCGGAGCGGTGCTGTGCAGGCTGGGGGCAGGGCCTGTCCCACCGCCCTGGCCAGGGAGCAGGGCAGCCCTGGGCTGTGGGCACCTGCCTAGGGATGAGCATAGGCTGAGGCAGGCCAGGATGTGGGGACACGGGGGAACCTGGCTCAGCAGAACCCATGGCCAGGCGGGGCAGGACTGTGGGGAGATGGAGACTGACCGGGCTGCAGGTTTGCTGGGGCAGGGACTGACAGCCCCCACGTGGTCCTGGACAGTAGCAGGGTGTGGGGCCCAGGGGGAGGCAAGGCTGGCCCCAGTGAGTCGTGGTGGTGCCCTCAGAGCCTGACAAGGTCTCTATGTTGGTGGCCCATGCCCCTTCTCCTGTCACCCTGTCCCTGTTCTCCTCTGTGTCCTGCCCCGACTCGCCATGTCTCAAGGCCTCTGCTGTTGTACCCAGCCTGTATTTCTCTATACTGTCATAAACACCTCATCCCACATGGGATGGCTGCTGGGTACAGCTGTCTGTGTAAAACTGTGCCTGCACTGTGCAGAGCTAAACGGAAGGAAAACAAACTGGGCGCAGCCAGTGGTTTGATTTGCGAAGGTGCCACCGCGGCTGAAGCAGGCGGGAGCCATCCCTGCAGCCCCAGAGCAGGGTCCAGCACTGCCAGCCATGCAGCTCAGTGGCAGAACAGATTTGGTTTTGTATTTAATCTCTTCCTGACCAGTGAGGAACAGGCCCCTGTGAGCTCCATGCTGTTGGTCTATTTTTAAAAGATGTTATTGTGCTGACATCGTTCCCTTCTCTCCTCCTGTAATTTAAAGACCTGGATTGGAATGAAGTGTAATTAGTTTCTGAAATGAGAGGGGAAGTGTGTTTAATGAAAACAGACAGCTTTTGTTTGTTTGGCCTGCTACTCCTCTTGCCTAATTGCTGGCAAAACAGCAGCTAAATTCACAGCAGCCAGAGAAACAAAACCATTTCTGTTGAATGCCATCGGTTTGTATTAGTTCAGCAAGGCATTTACCTCACTGTTTGCTGATCAGTCACAAGCCCTTCGGTTTCCCTGTGCTTCTGCCCTCCTCTTCTTCCTGCCCTCTTGCTCTGTGGCTCAGCCCAGAGCAGAGAAATGGGACGGACATTTTCTGGCTGGGACAGTCAGTAAAACCAGCGTACTGTGATCTGTTATCAAGGCCTGATTTTTCTCATGTGCTTTTCTAAAATACTGTCCCACTGGGTTTTATACTGAAGGTCATCTAGGGAGATAGCATTTGGGTGTTTAAGCCGCTTTAAAAGTCACTCTCCAACAACTCTTTTGTCACTTTGGAAAGGTGCAGATTATTCCATCCGCTGGCTATACCAGGAAATCTGTAGACTTTCCACAGGGACCAGACACAGCTCACAGCACTTGCTCAAGGAGAGATGTTTAGTTTCTTACTAAGGAAGGTATCTGCTACAAGAAAATAGAGACAATAAAACTTATTTGAGAAAGGCTGTGACATGGTGATGCAGAGGTAAGATGTCAGCCACAGCAGCTCCTTTTCCATGCCATCCTTCTAACTGGCAATAGCAGACGTTACTCACATGGTTTAGAGAACCTATTATTTTTATCACTACTCACTGGACTTTATAAACCAAGAATGTAAGAAGAGTCAGCTCAAGAAAAATATGTAAACTCCTGTGAATTACAGTTCTGGAAGCTTTCACTGCTTTCCAAAGATTTACTAAATATTTTGGCAGAAATTCTGATGTCAGCTGCTCTGCTGTAAATCCAGAATAATTCTGTCACCTTAAACTCAAATTCCAGGGAAACCGGAAATATCTGTTAGTCAGAAGGCCATCTCACCAGCTTGAGACTGCAAAGCTGGGCAAGCAGGCCAGCCACTGCCTGCTCACCAGGGCAGCCCTGAGGGTTCCTTACCTTCTCTCCCAGCCCATGGATGAATACAGCTGAGGAAGAAAGAGTTGGTGATGAGAAGGAACCTGAAAGCTGGATGTCCCTGCTTTGCCAGTGAATTCACTTGGAATGATTTTTTGGGTTTGAGAGCATACAGATGCATTTAAAAGCAGTTGCATCTACATGCACTACCACCACTTTTACAGCAGAAAAGAGGTGTTTTGTTTTCAGGGGAACCTTTGGGATGAAAACTGCATTTTTTGCTTGGGCAAAGAACAGAGGACCTGTCTTTTGCACCTCAGGTTGTTGCCCACACGGAATGAGATGGGCACCTCAGGTTCTTGCCCACATGGAATGAGATGGGCACCTCAGAGATATACCAGGGCTCTGCCTGGATTTCTGGATGTAGCTGTCCTTACTCATGGACTATGGATTCAGGGTCTCAAGTTCTGAGGTACAAATACCTCTTTTCCATCTGCTCCCCTTGATAATCAGGATTTATAATGAACTTTAGGGAAAATATATAAGATACATTTCTCCTTTGATTAGCAAATTGATCGAGGTCAGTAGGAAGGCCGTGCAGAAGGTAAAAGCTGGATTCCCTGCTATAGCTTCATTGCCATTATCATGCATTGAACCCTTCAGATAAAGGAGTGAAGAGATGTCAGTGTGCCTCTTTACTGCTAGGGTTGCATCTCCTGTTAGTAAGCTGTCTGCCTGCATTGATGTATGGGTGTGATGGGACAGATGCTTGTTTTGGAGAAGTGCCATTGAAAAATCACTGGAAACTTCATGGCCAGAGCAAGAAAATCAAAAATACCCTTTTTTTCCTCAGCAGATTTTAGTGCTGGCAAAAATTTCACAGCTATCATTGGTGAACACCCCACCTGTCTCTTTCATACTAAAGGTGTCACTTTTGGAAATACAGGCCCAAATAGTGCTAAAACCGTGGTTCGTAGAGAAGATCTGTTTCATCCTAACGTCCTGTGACAGCAGCATGTGTTTGTGTCTTCTGTGCTGATCATCTGATTGTTCCTTTGAGCTCTCATAAATTCTGTGCTTGGGCCGATTACTGTGATGCCCCTCCTATAAATATGTAAAACAGTTACTCCTTTTGTTATGTAGCAGCTCTTGTGAGATTATAATTTTATCTGGATATCAGATCCCAATGCTTTTAGGATGTAACACTTTTCTTTCTTCTTTTTGATGACTAGGTTCGAGATGGTGACAATGAGATGTCTCCTCTTATTAGAAAAATCTGTCATAATACACTCATGTCTCCAATCACTTCTATCAGCAATGGTCTCTGGGTCAAATTCAAGTCTGATGCTTCTGTGCGAAGAACTAGCTTCAGGGCTATTTATCAAGTTGGTAAGAGGAACTGGTCACTTGCACAGTGAATTTACCTGTAATTTGGACCCTTTCAGTCATTTCCATGCTATATTATTCATATAATAGGTTAAACACAAACTTCAAAAGAAAGGAAAGAACAAAATAGAGTCAATTTATTTATTTTAAAAGATGTCTTCAGTAGGTCTGCTGTAGGCACTCCTGGAATGCTTGGAAACATGCCCTTCATTGCTTCTGACCATGAGATTAGCTCAGATGATTACAGCATGGTGCTAGTAACAGCAAGGTTGTGGGTTTGCTCCTCATATGGGCCATTCATTTAAGAGTTGGACGTGATGATCCTTGTGGGACCCTTCCAATTCAGAATATTCTGTGATTCTACTAATTATGTAGCACTTGCTGCTGACATATCAAAGATGTTGTAGCTTCAATTCTGTCTAAATCCTTTTACTTTCATTTTGCCTGTCTTTTAGTTCTTAACCACTGACAAGCCTGTGTCTGTGTTAACAAGTGAGTCAAATCAATCAGTTTTCATGGGCACAGCTGGGTCTTCTGTATAAGCAGGTTTATGCTACACCTATAGTAATTTGTACTTTTAAATATGTTTTTAATACTACTTGAGTGATCTGACGTAGCTGCTGCAATAAGATAGGGGTTTAGGGTTGTTTTTTTTCTAATTTCATAGTGTTATTTGATACTCATCATACATCACCATTATGATACATTCCTTGAAGTCATTCATCAAAAGTACTGATTCTTGGTGTCTCTTGGCAGCCTGTGGAGGTTCCTTGTCTGGAGCAGGCACAATCCATTCACCTTATTACCCCAGGATGTCCCCTCACCCAAAGACCTGTGAGTGGATCATCTCCCAGCCAGTTACCAAAGTGGTGATCCTTAACTTTACTGACTTTGACATTCGAAATACAACCACTTGTGATACGGACTACATCGAGGTAAAGAATAACAGGCATATACTATGAACAGTAGATACGTATCTGTTCCTGTTATGCATTAATACTCACCTTCACCAAAGCAGAAGCTCTTGACGGGTGAGCACTCCTTCCAGCAGTCACGAAAGCTTTTCCAGGTTCATGATGGGATCCCAAAGCTTTTCTTGGTTCTCCAAAGATGGTATGAGTGTTTTGATAATCAGAGACAAGTATCAGGTGTCTTTAAACACATAAGCCTGGTTTGGGAGGTTTATGCACCACTTACTGTTGAGGGTGTAAGATCTCATCTTTTCTCCATCTGACATGATTTGTGTGGGACAGTGCTTCTCTGATAGGCATAAGGTTGTATTTTATGTGCCTGTAGTGGAAACCACACTGAAGAAAGGGTAGGATTGACTTACTAAGGATCTTTTTTATATAGTTCTTATGAATTACTTTATGCTTAATACTTGAATGTAATAAAAATTTCTATAGGATATTTTGAATACACTGTTCTTCAGGTCAGAGATGGCAACAACGGAGACTCTCCTGTTTTGGAGAAATACTGTGGTGCAGCTGTACCCTCTAGAGTGCAATCCACACGGAACAATCTCTATATAAAATTCAGAGTTTCCTCACTTACCAACCTCGGCTTCAGAGCTCAGTACTGGCCATTAGACACAGGTAGGGATTGTTTTGCTGTTTTCCGTGTAGAGTTCTGGAACTTTCCAAATTTTCCCGCAAACTGGAAAAAATTGGCAATCTAGTTTTATGATGGTGTAATGGGAGATAAACTCAGAATCAGTTACCGTGTAACTGCATCAAAGAAGAAAGACTACGAAATTTCAGTAAGAAAAGTAACCAATTTTATAAGTGTCTAACTCTTTTTTTATAAATATATCATTTAACCTGATGTTTTAAATCTCTGCAGTATGTGGAGAGACTGTCACCGGACCATCAGGAACCATTACAAGTCCTGGTTATCCACATGTCTACCCGCATGGGATTAACTGTACCTGGATTATCAACATTCAGCCTGGCTACCTTATCCGCCTGACATTCACTTCATTTAACTTGGCGTTTGATTATAGTTGCAGAAAAGATTATCTTGAAATATATGACAACAGCACTATGCAAAAATTGGGAAGGTAAATATGTCCATTAGGCTGCAGACCTGAATTACTGTGGCGTGAGCACTGTTCTGTAGGTCTTGACATTCAATTTGCTTCCTTAAGTTTTGTGTCTAGATTATTTTCTCTTCATCACAGAAACAATAGCAGCAATTTCTCTTCTAGGATAGCGAAGGCAGCTTGCTTTCCTTGATCATGGAATCAGAAGCACATTTCATAAATAATATACTGGGAGAAACTAAGCTGTGTCAAAAGGATAGCTCTTTTAAGGACAGGTTTCAATAGCTGGCTTTGTCCCTCTTCATTAACATTTTGATTTATGGAAAATAAATTGAAAAGCATTAATATATCTCTGTCCAGAAAAGACATGATTTTAAAGACTTGCTGAAGTGAAAGAAAGATTACTTAAAAGGCTGTACATTTGGATCTCCACAAAAGCTACACAACAACCTGCATTTAATGGGACTTAGTTTTCACTTTCTCCTGATACATGATTTTATTGTAGGGAAGAATATTTTCTTTTATTCCACTTCTCCAACTGGTGTATACACAGGGTTTTCTTTCTGCCCTAGAATTCAAGAACATTTGAATTACTTGGAAACAGTATCCAGCTGCAGCTATAGGCTGTAAAATAGTTGGCTGACATGGCAGTATTTTGGAAAATAAGGAGCAAATGACTCTCATAATGGAGAGCATTTTGCAATCTTAATGTTTGGCCAGCCGCTCTGACTCCTACAAAAGAACAGAGGTACAGCATAGCATAAATTCAATAGCAATTTGACAACTTGATGAAAGTCAGAGTTTCTTCTCTGATTTTGCCACACTTTAGATTTGTACCCTTGTACATGTAGTGTGCTATTTAGTCCCATGATACAGGGTATATGTCTGGGATCTGTATCATCCAAAGGAGAGAACTGTGTATGTGCAGCTATTTGAACTTCCCGGGAAAGCCTGAATTCTCTTCCAGTGATATAGATGCTTTACGAAGTATTGCCATTCAATTTGGGGTATCTTTTTGCTGCAGGTACTGTGGAAGATCAGTTCCGCCGTCTCTCACTAGTGGAGGCAATATGATGATGTTGTCCTTCGTGACAGATCACAGCATTGCATCTGAGGGCTTCTCAGCTAATTATATCTCCCTGAATGCATCCAAAGGTAATATGTCAGTCTGTTCATTATGCAAATTAAATGTTTTCAGCTGTCACTGTAAATAACCACTACAAGAAACAGAAACATTATTTTCTGTGTTGCCAGAAGGCTTCCTGGTGCCTCTTCTACTCCTTCTTATTCATTCTGCTTTATTCAAAAGCTTTTTACTCCCTAGGAAAGGGGAAAACAATTTCTGTAAGCAGCATTGTTGCTCTCTTTAAGAAGTCAGTAAGAGCTGACATGGCAGAACTGCATGAATTATTTAGGAAAAGTATTTTCTGAATTTTCTTTGTCCATTCTGAGCTGAGTATGTGTGATCTAGCAAACTTAGTGATCATGGACAACTCACTTGAATGGGAGATTCTCGGGTGCCATAAAAAATTAATTTAGTCCCTGTAAGGTTCAATATTGATGGTGGGTAGAGAAAGGTCAAGTAGGATGAAATTTTATAACGCAGCAAAATAACCTGAACTCACAAGCGATTTTTTCATTACAACAGAGTGCAACATTTCTCTCTCCACCAGAGTTCAAGGCTCCTGTTATGCATTAAATCCCTTCTTTAAGTATTTTCTTAAGGGCCAAGACTTACATCAGTGAGGTAAAGGAAGAATGACTGCTCATTCTCTCCGTTCTCTTCTCTTTTGGACATTAGTAGGATTTTTTTTCACAGAAAGAGTGGTTAAGCATTGGAATGGACTACCCAGGAAGGTGGTGGAGTCACCATGCCTGGATATGTTCAAGAAACGACTGGACATGGCACTTAGTGCTATGGAAGGTAGAGGGGCAGGTTCTGCCTAGCAGAACTAAACCACAGAAGAGGCAGAGTCACAAGGGGAAAAAAAGTAAAAATGAGAATGCATTTGTAGCTGGGATGTTTGTTATCCATCATTAACCAGTTTCTATGCGGTTTCTGTGTGTGAGTGCAGACTACAAGGGATTTATTGGATAAATACCAGAAATTCATAGTACTCATCTATGCAGCCATAAACGACCAATGGCTGTTCATTGTTTGCTCTTGGTTTCTTTATTTTTCCTAATTCCTGAATTTATTCAACCTGTTTAAAAGCAGCAAAATTTCCAATTCCTAGCTGCTTTCTTGGTGACATCTTGGAAAAATTGGCTGTTATTTCGTCTCTCAAGCATGTGTATAGGCAAGACTAGTACAGATTTTGCTACTGTGGTTTTATTCACTACCAGACAACTAACAAATCCAAATAAACCATTTTCTCAGCCGTCTTCATTTTTATTTAAGTTATCTGGGATGGAAACCAAAAAGCCAGTACAAACAATTAAGATTTAATGAGAACTATTTCAAGGAGAAAATTTTTATTACTTAGAAAGTAATAGGCAAAAGACCAAGTTCTACTTTTAAAAATTTTTCCAAGAAAACTCTGTAGTTTGAAATCCGAATTCTTACTAGTGAGAATTTGTGAAATTATCATCCTTATAAAGTCTTTTTTTAGCCTTTGTTTGCAACGGCAAACTAAACCTTCTGTAAATATCATTGTTGCTTTTTAATGTGATATTTTTTCCTTTTAATTCCCCTCAGATTACTATTTTGTGGGTGGATTGATTCCTTCCTAAATATTCTTATAGCCATTTTTCTCATAGTCCATCAAGATCAAAGTATTCTTTAGTCAACATTATTCTGTATTTCTGTCTCCATTGTAACCATATCTGTTTCTTTGGTTCTGTTAGCCATTTCAGTGCTGTCCAGTTTCACAGCTCTGCCTCTTCTCTTCTGTATTCCCTTCCTTTACCACCACCATGGTGATTGGCTTTTCTCATCTTTCATCCAAAGCACTGCAGTATGTGTCATGTGGAGTTCAAACTGCATCAAAGCTGTCCCTGGAATGTTTTCAAACTATGCCTTAAAAATGCACATCTGCCATCTCTTCAGTGCTTTTAACAACTATATAATATAATATATTTATATGAAATTAGCACTATGTAATATCTTTATCCACACTCTAGATGATTTTCTTTTCCCAAAATGAACACAAATATCTTTACTACTCTTCAGCCAGTCTGGGCTA
Source organism: Rhagologus leucostigma (assembly GCA_013397725.1). Taxonomy (NCBI): domain Eukaryota; kingdom Metazoa; phylum Chordata; class Aves; order Passeriformes; genus Rhagologus; species Rhagologus leucostigma. The sequence continues at coordinate 795,229 of VZTD01002528.1, read as the reverse complement.
ACTCTCAATTTATTCTCACTCTGACTTAGAATGATCTCTAGAGTAAACGCTTTTTAATTTCAACCACTATAGCTTGTATAAATATGGCAAAGTAGGAGATAGCTACTGAAAGTGAGCATAATGAACTTACAGAGAGGCTGAAACTATGATTTTTTTTTACAAAGATTTCTTTCTTTTGGTCCCAAAACAAGCATAGCAGTACTATAAAGTTTTCATAAATTCCAGACAGCTAGAATTCATATTTTATTAAGAATAAAGTGTTTTGAAGTTTCTGTGGCCTGAGAGAACGCAAACATGTATGTATACGTGGATTTTGCTGTGAGAAGCAACTCCTCACTTCCCTGCAATCATATCAAGTTTAGGTCTGATCTTCATCTCATGTACATCCAGTTACAGTAAGGTAGCAAATTGCTAAGCATACTAATATCTGAGAGATTTACCAAACCTATGATTTTTGTTCTTTACCTCTAATGCTTATTTACATTTTTTCTGCTAAAGAAAATATGGTTCTAATAATGTTTCTTGTGCAATAAGAATCCTTCATATTTTTAAGTTGTGTATCCTTAGCCAGCTAGAGCATAACCAGTATCAGAACTTGTCAAAGATGTTCTGGTTCATGTTACACATTTCAATAATCTTTTGCCTGGAGTTATTTCAGAGAGAATGAGCTATTGAAAATACGGACAAGATTACCCCTTCTCCCCCCACCAAATAAATTGGAGTTAAAAAAAGAAGGATAAGTAAGAGTGAATTTTTTTTAATGCAAAATGAAATTAATTTTCTTCTCCATGCATCTTGGTAAACAATGTTTTTGTTTGCATGGCTTATCTGTGATATATTAAATACTTGAAAAGTAGCCTGAAAAGAATAAAAGGCAAAGCTATATTTCCTGTCAAAAAAAAAAAAAAAAATTGAATACCACAAGATGCAGCCATGGCCATGGCCCATAAAGTGGAAACAATTGCTTTAGCAGTCTGCCAGCTAGTAGCTGTGGATAGCTCAGGTAGCAGCAATACAGATGGAAATCCTTCAGTCACACATGCCCACATGATATCATTTTGAAATGTGTATCACCCACTTAAACTATAGGTACCTTGGGTTCTTAGTTTTTCGCCATCCTTCTGTCATTTAAAGAGGAAAGTCACATGGAATGCAAGGTAATATTTTGATTTGTTCCCAAGAGTCCAGGTCTCAATTACCAGAGAGATGAATGTCACAAAAGCCATGTAAGTGTTATGGTAGATTTTAGGGTTGTCTTCTGCCAGTTTTGGCTGATCATATCACAAATAAGCCATATAAAAAGACTGAAAAATCTTTGAAAGCGTTTAGTCTTTCCTGGAACTTTTGTTCAGGGTCTTGATAGATACACGCCACAATTTTCCAATAGGAATAGTACTGGATTCAGTGCTATTATTTTTTTTCCCCCAACTTCTTCACAAATAAGTGGGAATTCATCTGTTTTACTTTGAATTGGGGTTTTGTTGGTATGTTTCATTGGTTTGTTGGTTGGTTTTCTGGTTTTTGGGGGGTTTTTAAATTTGTTTATTTCTTTAGAGATGCTTCATTTCATTCTTTCTGCTGAGAAAAGTTAACTTTAACAAGGTTTGTAGCAGATTGCCTTCCTGATAGACTTTTTATTCTTGGTCTTTCTCTGGCTTTGGTGAAAGATAATTTTCCTTATTATCATCCTGAATTGTGAATGATATTATTTATCAAGATGTGTAAGCTGGTTTTAAATAGCTTCATTGTGGATTATATGTTAGTTACAACAACGGTTTGGAGAAGTCAGAGTTTGAGAAGGATGAGAAAAGAGAAAAGCCTCTGTGAACCCATGAAGTTAAAAGTGCACCTGAAAACATAGTATAGATTTGTGTGTCTTCTTCATTGATAGCTGAGTACAAGTTGAGATCTTCATTCCCATCTTCCTGACTGAACCCACTGATCATTAGGAGTATGATGCCTGGCTGTGGTCTTCAGCTGAACGAGCAATGACAAGAATGGAAATTAATGTCTGACAAATATTTATGTGCAGAGATGTACAGGGAATGGTCAAATGAGGTTGACCTAAGACAGAAAATAAGGCTGACATCCTATATGTGTCTTGGGCATCTGCTCATCTTACCCCAAGTCTCAGAAAAAAGGCTCAATTGGCTGTCCCCTGACAACTTGCTAGGCAGCTGTAACTTGGCAGTGTTTGGTCAGGGTGTAAGCCTGCCTCTACATGCCAGTATATGTGAGTACAACCCCACAGTATGTGTGTTTAGGTGCAAATCAGCAGAAGGCAGGCAGAGATTCTTTTTGAACCATTGTACCCAGTATTTTGAGGGATTTTGGGTCTAACATGCTACAAAAGACCTTTGTGTGCCTCCTTGGTAAAAACCAAGCCTCTTAGCATCTGCCAGCAGCAGTAACAGAAGGCCCTGAAGTGCAGATGTGCTTTCACGTTGCCTGCGGAGAGGCACATACTTCATATGATAGTTTCTTCTCTTTTTTCCTAAACATGCATGGTACTACATAAAGACTGAATTGTCTGGAATCCCAGTTTTCCTCTGGTACAGTGAGACTGAAAGAAAAATCCTATGTTACATATTGCAGTATTGCTTGATTTTTGATTAATTAGGATTGTGGCAACTGATTGATATCTCTTTAGGGGAAAAAACATGGATATAATTTTCTACATTATGCACGATTGCATGAGTGAATAGTACAAAAGCTGGCATTTTTCTCTGCTATTGGCTATTACAGTGGGTTACTGACATTTATGGCATTTTTTTCAGAAAAGCAAACACATTCAGTACTAAAATCAGAAGGCAGATTGAATAGCTTTCAAAACCTCACACACTGGACAAAGCAAGATGTGTGATTGTCCTCAATAATTGCCTCCTTCTGTTTTTCATGAGCTGTAATAAGTGTCTTCCAACTAAACTGAATTCATATTTTTTCCCAGACATACAATAATCACATATAGTATTAGACTGCATTCTGAACTTTGGCAAAGGAGTCAAAGTACTTTTTTTGTGCTAACTTTGCTAAGCGTTCACGGAAGGGTCTGTTACTGCCCAAGCACACCCTCAAATGTTGTTAGTGAGGTGAGTGCTAAAGGGGAGTGCCAGCTCTCCTGCTGAAAGTAGAACACCATGAATTAACCCAGTTAGCAGAAAAGAGTTGGCTGTCAAAAAACATGGGTTCATTTATGCTTTTCTAAATTCTCATAGCAGCCAGCATACTCCATCTATACTTGGATTTATTTCACTGTAGCCAGAAGGCTAACATTTATAAGGCAGTCACTGTTCCATCTTCTCTATTTATTATCCCTTAGCTCATAAAGAAGTTTTTTAAGTGAAATGTAAAGCAGTACACAGCATCCAGTTTAAAACATCACAGTTAGGATATAAGTTTCTGTCTGGGTTCCTCCCAAGAAGAAAAATTTTGGTGAGGGAGGGAACCTGGACAATTCTGTGGAAATTGTTATTAAAAGGGCTGATAAAAAAATTTTGGCATCTGTAATGCTAATTTTACTGTAAGAGTTCTTATCTAGCACACCACTTTTCATATTCTCCAGGTTGAAAGCTGGTATTCTTGGTCTCAGCCTCTGAGTAAGTAATGACAGTATTGCAAGAGCGCTAATCATTAAGTATGCAAAAGTCAGACACCTATCCCTCCAAAAGCAGGAGGAAATAACTAGTTAAAAATAAGTAACCTAATAAATATACACACATTTTCTTTTTAATTCTTTAATACTTTTTCTGTAGTCGTCTGTTAGGAAAACTTGGGTGACATTTCTAAGTCAGATTTCTAACCTTTCAGGCAGCATTCTCAAAAAACCAAATGACTTAAGGATCTGGGGTTTGATGATAAGCCCTACATATCACAAAACACCATGGGAGCTGGCAGCACAGCCAGGGCATTATAAGGTTTACAAAGAAGCACACGGCTGTTATGGTGACCAGAACTAACCTGTTTGTTATATGTGTACATTAAAGCATATCTGTGACGGAACACATAAATGACTAAGATTCTAGATAAAGATTTTAATAGATAATGATTTTAGGTAAACTAGTGCATGAAACCTTTTTCACTTGTCAATACCAAAGCACAAGCCAATGGAAGAAAGTTATTGACCCTCTTTTGTGTCCTGTTTCTCTGTTTTCTCCATGATGAATTAGGAATGTAAGTCTGAGAGCTGGCTTTGGGAGTATTTATCACATAGAAAATGTTTTCAACACAGGCCTTCTAGGTGACCAAGAATGTAAAAAAACACCACTAAAAATACACCATTAAAAGCAAAAGTGTTTTAGCAGTTAGAATGGATAGAGAACAGACGTGGAAATGACCAGCATTAGACATGAAGGGCCTGAAGTGTAGCTCCATCCTTTCCCACCAAATTGTTATGCAATTAAAGAGTTAAGCATAAACATTGCTACACTGCAGCTGATGTAGATGATTTAAGTATAAGACCTTAAGTAAAATTATTGTGTCCTCAAATTCTAAGGATTATACCACTTTTCAACTTACTGTCACTTATGGCCTAGAAAATGGGAAAAGATATTTAGATACAAAATCTCCTCTACCAGGTTTGATCACGAGGAATGCTTGAAAACAATGTAGCTTCTCCTCATAGCTAGAAACAATATTTAGTTTCCATCACCGCTGCTTTTCAGAAATTCAGGAATCTTACCTTTTGTGTTCAGCAAGACATCCCTTTCAGGTTCCTTTCTCTGCTTACTTGGGGTTTAGGACAAAACCATCTAGGCAGCTGAAAGTGCTTTTATGTTGCCTGTTTATTACAGACAGTGTTCTGGTAAAAGCTGAACAAATCAACTCAAATGTAAGAAATCCCATTAAACAGCTGGATTCTGGTTTTAGTTTATACTGTTGACGTTCAGCAGTAAGATGTGTCCAGGAAGAGTTATAATGCACAGGAACACAGGATGTTTGCTCCTCTGCCTGTTGAAAATAGAAATTTCCTGTTAATTTAGCAGACATATGACATTAATTCTCTTTGTTTCTTTTCTTTTTAAAAGTTTGCTCGCACAACTACACTTCTGAAACCGGCATGCTAACATCTCCAAACTACCCCAGTAACTACCCTGTCCGGACTGAGTGCATATACACCATCACAGCAGGAATAAACAGACAGATTGTGCTGCACTTCACCGACTTCATCTTGGAAGGGAATAAACGCTGTACAGAGGATTATGTAGAAATCAGGCAAGGCTAATTATTTCTCTTGTCCTTAATACTGATCACCATGTAAGTTGTCCAAACCCACTTAGACATGTTCAGAATTTTTAGTTTTAACAATATACCTTGCTGTCAGGATGGGAAAAGGACTTACCAGAGAGCTTTAAAGGCTGCCTTTTCCTCCTCTCATCCTGCTCTGTTGTCAGCTTTCCAACTTGATAAATTCCAGTTCTGAGAGCAAGTGGAGTGTGTGGATTCTGTTCCCATGCACTGCATTTGGGTTGTTTTCCTTAGTGCAGAAACAAAGAGTTTTATTGCCTGTTTTGTGACATATTCTCCATGATATTTGAAAAGTCATGGCAGTCAGGTGAAGTCCCACGTGACTGGAAAAGGAGAAACATTGTACCCATTCTTAAAAAGGGTAGAAAAGAGGACCTGGGAACTACTGACCTGTCAGCCTCGCCTCTGTGCCTGGGAGGACAATGGAACAGATCCTCCTAGAAGCTCTGCTAAGGCACATGGAAGACAGGGAGGTGGCCCGAGACAGCCAGCATGGTTTCACCAAGGGCATTCTTGACCAACCCAGTGGCCTTCTGTGGTGGAATGACTAGATCAGTGGATGAGTGAACAGCTACAGATGTCATCTGTGTGGACTTCTGTAAAGCTTTTGACGCAGACCTTCGCAACATTCTTCTCTCTAAATTGGAGAGAGATGGATTTGATGGATGGATGGTTCGGAAGATGAGGAATTGATTGGATTGTCACATCCAGAGGGTAGTGGTCAATGGCTTGATGTGCAGATGGAGATCTCTGACAAGTGATCCCTCAATGGTCTGTACTGAGATCGGTGTTATTTAATATCTTCATTAATGACGTAGACAGTGAGATCGAGTGCACGCTCAGCAAGTTTGCCAGTGACACCAAGCTGAGGGTGCAGTTGACACACCTGAATGACAGGATGCCATCCAGAGGGACCTGGATAAGCTTGACTAGGACCTGGATAAGCTTGACTAGTCGGCCCATGTGAATGTCATGAGGTTCAACAAGGCCATGTACAAGGTCCTGCTTCTGGTTTGGAGCAACTCTCAGTATCAATACAGGCTGGGAAGTGAGCGGATCAAGCACAGCTCAGTGGAGAAGGACTTGAAGGTGTTGGTGGATGAAAAATTAGAGAGGACCTGGAAATGCACCCTTGCGGCCCAGAAAGCCAGCAGTATCCTGGGCTGCATCAAAAGCAGCACGGGCAGCAGGTCAAGGGAGGTGATTCTGCCCCTCTACTCTGCCCTGGTGAGACCCCACCTGGAGTGCTGCATCCAGCTCTGGGGCCCCCAGCACAAGGACATGGACCTCTTGGAGCAAATTCAAAGGCGGATCATGAAGACAATCAGAGAGCTGGAGCACTCTCATATGAAAACAGGCTGAGAGAGTTTGGATTGTTCAGAAGAAACTTTTTTCAGTGAGGGTAGTGGGGCACTGGAACAGGTTGCCCACAGAGGTAGTTGATGCCGCATCCCTAGAAATGTTCAAGATCAGGCTGGATGAGGCTCTGAGCAACCTTATCTAGTTGAAGATGTCCGTGTTCGTTGCAGAGTTGGGCGGCATAGATGACCCTTAAATGCACCTTCCAACTCAAGCTGTTCTATGATTCTATATTCTATTTTATGTTCATAGTCTTTAGACAGCAGCTACTCTAGGATGTAACAACAGGAGCATGTAAATAATCTGCTATATTTTTCTTTACTGGCATCACCATTAAACTTAGGACACTAACCTAGTGATGTCTAGGAAATTTGACGGGACAGAGACAAATAGAAGAAAGTAATATTTGCAGGAAGTTACCTGCTTACAGTACAGCAGCATCAAGTGCATGTCCTTTCTACAGTGCGGTCGCAGATGGATTTGGACTTTGCAGTGTTGGTGTACCCAGTCCTGTCCTCATGAGCCAGCTCTCTGGGTGAACCGTATCTGCAGAATGCAGTGTGTTTTTTCAGCTTGAGCATGCTAAGAGTTTCCATTACCTCACTGACCACCATGATAAAGCTTATCCTGAACATTGTACCAGATATTTTGTATGGGTTATTCCTTGATAAGTAGTATCTTATTTTTTTAAACCAAACAGAAATCTGCTTGCTGAAGTTGCAGTGTTGAGATTCTGAATTCCAGCTGAATTAGCTGGGTTTTTTCAGCTGTACATACAAACTGGAGAAAGTTATGAAAACCTGAAAAGCTTTTTCAGTATTTTCTAAGTAAAACATCTCATTTTTTTCCTTTTAAAACGACAGTCTGAGATTAAATTTAATCTAACTTTATTTTAACAATTAACACTTTAATATGGGGTGACCCAAATTTTAAGCAGGGTGATTTTTTAAATTTTTCCCCTCAAGAACTGAAAACATTTATTTATAGCATAAATGTAACTCTGTTTCCACTGTGAAGAGTTCAGCAGCATCAAACAGGTTTTAAGATAGGGACAGAACATTCCTAATGCAACTCAGCACATTGCTGCTGCCATAACTGGATTTTTAGAATGTCTTTTCAAACCTGATGCTGTTAAATGGGGTAGCTACACAAGTCTTAGGTGAGGTGCCACTCTTGTTTCCTGTCCTGTGGTGTCCTCTGATAAACTGCGTTCAGTCAAATAAGAAAATTGTTCATCTGACCACAGCTGCAGAGGCCAAGATGTGAGTGAGGGGAGGTTCTGGCACATTTCTTCAACTGCCAGTAACATGAGACAGCAGCAAGCAGTTTAAGCTGGGAGGATGACAAGAAAACAGAGTGGCAAAGGCTAAGTAGAAATTTTTCTCAAAAGCAGCTGTAAACCTGTGAATACACAATTGAAGGTATTACTGCCCACTTAAAAAGCATCATAGCAAGATCACACCCATATATAGATATAAATGTATCTATTATTGTCCTACTGACCTGTGGGGTGCTTGTAGTATGAAAGTGCTTGAAGACAAGGCCAGGAAGCAATTGATAAGCAGGTTGTCACTGTCTTTTTTATTCACATAAGGCTTGTGCAGGAGGCAAAACAGAATATTAACTGTGTATCCTGATTACAGTTATTAAAAATGTTACTGGAAATATTACTTAATTTAAAAATAGGAAAATAAGTGGCTGTAGAACCAATTCCGAAGACTAAGAAAATATTTCAAAAAATGCATAACATCAGTGAAATGAATTCAGAAATGAATTCCCATTTGTGTGGTGGCAAATAAACATGGTTTCTTTAAATAAGTCTGCTCATCTAGGTTTGTGCCAGGCTAAACAGTAAGCAGTGAGAAAAGTACTACTTCAAATCAGAAGATTACCTTTGGTTGCACCAATGATTGTCAGCTTGTAGAATACAGAGAATACAGTCTACCAGAGATACTTCTCAAGCCTGTCATTGTGTTGACACACCCTCAGGCTGCTGAGATGAGAGAGTGATATACCCAGCAAGAAGGTGGTTGTGGTTGGGCTTATTACCACAAGTAGCAAGACTCAGTATTTGGTAGCAGTATTTCTGTGGAAGATGAAGAGCCAGAATTAGTCTTTCCTAAGCCTGAAAGAATCACAAGATTTTTGATTTGAGAGCATTTCTCATGGTATCTCTCTTTGACCAAAGATTTTTCTTCTCTACCATTCTAGAGATGGAGGCTATGAAACTTCTCCTCCTCTTGGAAAATACTGTGGTACAGACTTGCCTCCTGTTATCATCTCTCATGGTAACAAGCTGTGGATAAAGTTTGTAAGTGATGTATTTGGCACAAGAAAGGGATTTTCAGCAGAGTGGGATGGTACCTCAGCAGGTAAAACGACTGCATCAAGTATAGAACTATTTTACACATCTCATTTTTGATCTTTTGTTTGTATTTAATTTCTCACCTTTTTCCCCACAACTTTTCTGCTTCCCATCTTCTAAAGTCTGTGTGCTAATTATACAGTGAGATGTATGTGTGCTGTTAAGATCAAGAATATTTCTTGATCCTTGGGCTTTCTTTTTTACCACAGAGAAGGGCATACTATTCCCTAGATAAAAAGTAGCTTCAATTTTCTCTTATGCTTAGGAAAGCAGTAATTAAGAATTTAATGAAGAGGTTTCTAATTGAAAGGTTAACTCTCTATCAGAAGCACTCTTCAAATTAGACAGTTAATATTTCTGGGGGCTATGGGCTCTCTTCTGCTTACAACATTGACGGCTAGATGCAGATTTTTGGGGCATTACCGAAGATGTTCAGGGCATATGAAGGAGGTCAGTAGTGAGAATCTCACACACCATGCCTAATTCTTTATTCTTCTAGTTGTTTAATGTTCATTTGCTTTCTCTGCCATTTTCAGGTTGTGGTGGGACTTCCATAACATCTTCTGGCATATTCATGTCTCCCAACTACCCTATGCCATATTACCACAATTCAGAGTGCTACTGGTTGCTCAAAGGAAACCGAGGAAGTCCATTTGAAATCCAGTTTGAGCAGTTCCATCTAGAATATCACCAGAAGTGCACCTTTGATTACCTTGCGGTAGGTCCCCTGGGACACCTTGCTCCATAGGAGGCAGCTGAGTATGCTGAGTACAAAGGCCAGGAAAAACACAGGGCCTTGGTTTTCAAATATACCTAAGTGAACAGACCCGGAATAGGAAAGCTCCATGTTGATGTGCTACCTTCATATCACGGAGCCATGAGAGGCAAGGCGGCAGTGTCTGTGTAGCTGCTGGTAAAAAAAGCATTTATATCTAGATAGAAAGAATTTGATAGATAGAAACAAGCATCTGTCGATATCTTTTAAATTTTCTGTGTTTTGAACCAAGGCCTTAGTATGCTTTCTTAGTAAATTACGTGGAAAGAAGCACAACAGTGTCAATAACCGTATTGTTAATCCCAAATTTCATATTTGAATTGTTGCATAAATTATTTGAATATTTTTAATAAAATTTAGATGGAGTGCTGTGTTCCCCTCTTGGTAACTAAGCCCCTAAAAACCCACTAGTATTCAGTTACTGGCTTCCTGTTTTTGCTTGTTTCTGAAATGCCTGCCAGGCTTCCTCTGAGCAGAAATGGAATTTAACCTCTTGTATATCCAGCAACATTTCTCTAAGCAGACATTTTTCAGGGGGAAATTAATAGGATTTGTAATGTCATCAGCTTTATTGTTTTTTATTTTTAAATTTTATTTTTTTTTTAAGATATATGATGGCAACAGCAGCAGTGCTAGACAGCTAGGTAAATTTCGTGGGGATCAGATACCACAACCAATCCATTCCAGTGGAGACAGCGTGTATGTAAAACTGAGGACAGACAACAGTCTGCAAGGTGGAGGTTTCTTAGCCAAATACAAACAGGGTAAGTGAAAGAAGATGAGAACATGTTTCTACAGCCCATGTTGTCTGTGAAACTGCTTGCAGCCCATGATCTTACATATTTATGAGCACAGTAAAATGTATAGAGCACACCACCGACCTAGATTCTCTAGACTGGTACAGTTAGAGAACACAGAGAGCTAAAAATTATCTGCCCATCTACCTGGGATGGAGATTATCTCTTCCTTAGCAAAAAGCTGGTAAGGTGGCTCTATTTCTGTTACCTGCACCAGTGGCACTTACCACTCCAGATTTACTCAGAATAACAAGAGCTGGAAGTCCATAACAGGATAGATTGGACTGTTTTTGCTCTTCTGCTCCTTCAGGCTCCTGACTTTTTAAAGAAAAGGCAGATACAGCAAGGTTCTCTGAGGTTAGAGCTGCTTGTGAGGCAGGATGACAAAGGATAATTGAGTTTCTGTCAGCCAGACTGCATCACTGAGGGTGCTTGGGATAATTTAGCCTATAAGGAACATTTTAAAAAGTTTCATTTTTTATATCTTGTGATAAGGGTAATACTTTTCTTACAAACATTTTTTTGTGAAATAGCACTACCCCAGAATATCAGAATAGTAACAGTTGGAGAAAAATACAAGAAGACACATGACAAATTAAAGTTATTTTATTCCCAGTCATAATCTTGAATATAGTCCTGGTGTTTACTTTTCTCTTCATACACTTTATACTTTTTTATGGTTAAATGCACATTGGAAGATATGTAATTTCATCACATATAAAGTGATTTGCAAGCATCTTTGTGTCCTCTAAATATGACATGCCCAAGTGATAAGGATTGTTATAGGTTTATAGACATGAAGTTGTCCTAGGTTTGGACAATAGTAAATGGATTATGAAACAGCTATTCATCCACGCATGACACATACAGCGATTAGAAGAGGGAAGGAGCCTTGGCTCCCTCATTCCTTACAGATATCACTACAGATTCATCTACCATGTACTTTTCAGACTGCAATGTCAAGAGGATATATTAGAAAAGGTTTCCCCTCCCTTTCATTAATTAAACAAAAAGAACACTTTCAAAGCACTCAGATGTAGAACTTGAGCTATCAGATTATGTGATTTACATTCATATTTAATTCCTGAAGATGCATCAGAGAAAGCTTTTAATGGCTTGCCCAAAAGCTAAAATTATGTAGGCAGTATGTTATAAAATAAGGATGCTTAGATACCAGATACATTTACATGTACATGAAAGAAAGGTAATGATTAATTGGAAAATGCTGCAAAGGAAAACATGGTATCAAGTTACCATTCAAAGGCACCTTTGTGCCAGATATGTTTCTAATAAAATCCTGATGGCAGGGGGTAGCAGCTTTTACCCATCTTGCATTCTTCAAAATCCATTTTGTGCTCTTCTTCCTGTCCTTTCAAAAAGTCGTGTGCTTCAGCGTAGCTTTGCAGGCAAGCTCCACTCCACTCTGTCTGACCCTGAACTTCAGCTCTATCCCAGGCATTTTGAAATACTGAAAATACAGACCTTGCTGCTCTTTAAATCGTTTGGATAGAGTAAAAAATATGAAGGAGGTAGGTGTACTGTCTGTGGTGACAGACAATAGAACAGTTACGGAAGTGAATCTCAGCTATTTCTGCTGTTCGGACTCTGCAGATTTGCTGCACAAACCAAACAGCCCGGTCTGCTCCCTGCCTCCTGCCTACTTCCCTGTGCACTACACTGCTCTGCTCCCGATACACATCGTGTGCTCTCTCCAGACAAGGGATCACCACTGATATATTTTGTCTTTAGGGAAAGGTGGATACAGGAAAATGAGGCTCACTGACCCAATGCCATAATCGTAATTTTGTTCTTTATCTAGTTTAGTTTATTTTCATTTTCTCTCACTTCAAGGAAAGCTCTTATTATTCCAGGTGTGTGTCCAGTTCTTATGCTAGGATGCTATTGAAGGTCTCACAAGGAAAGTCATGGCTCCTTTTTAAAAAATTTCATGATCACTTTCTCTTTGTGGGGCTAGAAAGCCCAATACTAGTAGTGTACTTTCCGTTGGTTGTTTTAGCCAGGGATCGTAATTTTTTCCTAGTTAGCTGAAATAAACCACTTTTATCTATTAGTCAATATTTGTTGAGCACCTCCCTAAATTCTTTCAAATGACAAGGTAAATTTCTATAATTAGTTATTAAAAAAAAAAAAAAAGAAAATGTGTTTCATGAATACCCATGTATTTAGAATTAAAGAAAACTGCCCAAAAATATGTAGATACTATATATACTGATGGGTCTGCCAGTGTCAGAAAAGAAGGTCATAATAATGCTGAAAGATTCAAGTTTGAAAAGTCTGAATTTTGGTTGAAACATATAAAATATGTTGTTCAATAGGTCACCATTCTCTTTCTGCAATGCTTCTCTAATCTGTATAAAAATATTTCTCACCTTGTAATGTTATCAGTAACTTCAATTATTAATTTTTGAGATATTTGATTAATAACACTGTACAAATATAATCTATTACCACTTTTTTTTCAGTTTGCCGTGAAGTGCTGACTGTTAATCGTAGCCATGGCATATTGGAAAGTTTAAATTATCCAAATAATTACCCATTAAATGAACACTGCAACTGGACTATCCAAACCACCAAGGGGAACACTCTCAACTATAGCTTCACAGCCTTTGATTTAGAAGATGGATCTGACTGTGATCGTGACTTCTTGAAGGTATGTGCCCAGATCCTAGAAACAAGAAAAATCAAGTCTTTAACAATAAAGAAAAGTAGTAAGATTGCAGAAGAGCAAGGGGAAATTTATCTTATCTAAATTTAACCATTAAAGCTCAAGTGTTGAATCCCAACTATTCAAGCCTATTTCCTCAGCGATCAGTCGGGAGTAAAGCATTGCTACCTCAAGACAGGAATGTGCCTCTGAGAGAATGAATCATTCTGCAGGTGCCTAGGTTTGGTACAGTCTAGGCTTTTATGGGCGAAGTGAGATGCCGTGATTCCAGCTTCAGGCAAAGAAGGGAATTCCTGAGATTAGTAAATGGATTGAAAAAAAGCAATGAGCTCAGTTATTTTCCTCTTGTTTTTATCTGAGAAGGAGTGGGGAATGTTCAAAAGCTTTGATATGTTTATTTTCTACATTTTTAGAGGGAGGGTTGCTGTGTCTCCTGTTTATACTTTTCTTAATTCATCTGTGTCTTTTGAGGGCCTAAAAGAGAACGAATCCATCCATAAACAAAGTGTGACTTTTTTAGGCAAATGAAGCCACAGAGTCAATCTAAAGCCATTTTCATTTCCTCAAAAAAAAAAATTTCAAGCACAAAAAAGATGTTTTCTTGAAATTTTCTAGGACAACTGAAAAGGTATTTTCTCTCAATTTTGTACTTATCACTGTAGAGTGTAGAGGGTAATCATGATCACTCTATACTGTGGATTATCATCTCCTGCCTAAAATTTTGCTGTTTTGCTGGACTAATTCATCCTTCAGATCTCACCCTTGTACAGGATGCCAGCATGTAGCCCCTGTGCTCTACTTAGGTTTCTGCACAAGAGGAACTGAAATTTAGAGAAATCTTAGAGAAGACTTCTTACAGCCAGGGAGAGGATGACGGAATAGTACCTGTACTTCTGGGAATACTTACTCTGGGGACTTGCAGAAGGTTCAGAAACAGACCTGCTGATGGCCTAATCTGTTCCTTCTAGATGTTCTCCCTCACTCCCTCTTTAGTATGGCAGCTTTCACAGCTCAAAATTGGTAGTAAACTGGCAAAAGTGATGTTCTTCCAGTTTTCTTCTCTTTGTGGCAAGGAATGGAAAGAAAGAATAGACATGTGAAGAAAATAAACAAGGGAGCACTGTACTGAGAACTAGCTATTAAGCCCTGGTTCATTTTTGTGAGAAGGCTGAAAAGGAAACATTGGAGCCAAGTGGGGAGGCCAGTGCTCGTCTCAAGATGCATAAGGCCTTGACCCATGAAAAGCAGGAGCCCTGCACACAGTAGCCAGCCTGTGAGGAGCAAAAAACTTGCCAGAAGACACTGTTCTAGACATAAGTCAGGGGTGGAGGAACAATGCCAGAGGCAAGGACCTGATCCAAAGCACTTAAAAGAACAGAAATAAAACATATTGGAGAGAGTGAGGAGACAGGAACACTCTTTGCTTAAGTTTTTCAGTGCTTTCAATCAAAGAAAATACAGACTGAAAGAGGTATAAAAAAGAAAATACAAGAGGAAAATAGAGTCATGGAAGTGTGTTAAGGAGGCTTTTATTTGCAATTCATCTAACATTACTTACAAATCTTTCTCCAAATGCCATTAAGAAATACCAGTTGGAAAAGATGTTCTCATTTGGTTGTTGCATGCTGCACAAATATGTGCCATAGTGTAAAAAGAGAAAAAGGTTGAACCAGCCAGGGAATTGAATAGTGTTTGCTCCCACCCTGCATCTTGCGAAACGGGAACATATTGGCATGGCTGGGAGTGTGCTGTGGTGTAGGGGAAAGGGGGAATCATCTGGACCTAGTGTACAGTTCACTTTCTGAGCAGACTGCAGATATTTGGGACTTTTCTGTTTGAAATCCATGTGGAGTCTGACACTGCTGCAAGTTGGGAAAAAAAGGATCATTGAAAGAAATCTCACAGCCATTCAGCTAAAATAAATTACTTTCCTGCCACATGCTAGTTTTGAGATTCCTTTATTGCAGCGAGGTCTAAGAGGGGAAAGATCTGATGCTTTCGCTGAGTATAATAGAGACATAAACCTGTTCACTGTAGTCTAAGTAGGTGATACATGGACCACACGCCAGAGTCCCTCGCCGTTTTCTTGAAGGAAATGGGAAGCTGCTGCTCAGACACTTTCCATGTAGCTGTGCTCATAAACCAGAGTGGCCACCGGTACTGATCAAGTGCTCTTTTCCCTGGGAGTTTTAAGTGTCCCTTCTCCTATCTCCTTTTAGGTTTGCAGCAACAGCTCTTCCACCTCAGGCCCTTACAGCAGACAGAAACACTCTCTTTGTCTCCTTAGCTCCATGGCAGCTTAGAATGCTGCTCTGTGACAGCTAGCAGATGGCAGGCTTGGTGACAATATTTCCTTCTGCTTGCTGGGAGGCTGAGGACAGGAAGGACAAGAGTTAGCTGTTAGGCTGGATTAGGTGATAATCACAGTTGTAGTGGCAGAAGGAGTAAGGAAAACTGGTATATGATGCAAAAGGTCAGGACTAAATGTTACAGAGATGTTATGGCAGAGACATGACCTGCCTTAGCAAACTACAATCAAGAAGTGGCAGTTGCAAAAAAACCCAAAAGTAGTAGAGCCGCTTTTAAAAGTTAGTGTGAGAAACAGATTTATGGACATGTGGACATATTTTTATAGTCTCAAACTAAAGCTCTAATTTTTTGGAAATCTTTCTGAATTATGAAGGGGAAAATCATGATGCTTGGTGGGATGGGGACAGCTAGACTGAGCAAGCTGTTTTCCTGAGTACTGCTGGACCTTGCCTGCTGGACACAATGGTTTTGGTCCCAGTCTCCATACTGGAAAAGGGCCTGTTATTCAACTTTGTGTTTAATTATGACTGACATTCTGACCCAGACTCACATAAGAAGAGCATTTTACCTCATGACTGATTCAGTCAGATATACACAGTTAACGTGCTATATGCTCACTGGCTTACTCCACCTATGAGTCAGAAGTTATATACATAATGTCAAAACCAAAAATTTCTACACATGGGTATTCCTAGTGATTTGCAGTTTAAAAGAATATTATCATGCCATTGAGCAAATAACCGTTTCACATTAAGGACAGGAAAAATATAGTCAGATGTCCAGTGAGTACGAGTGAGTACGAGTAAGTACAGTGCATGGCTGTCCCAGACTGAAATTCAGTCACAGCTGTACAATGAGAAGTCTGCTGTGTATTGTGTTACCTATTTCCTTTTCTCCTTTGATCATGGGATGCTTCTTGTCAGCCAGGCCACTCTTCCACCAGCTGGCTGGTGTTACTCATGGTGAGCAGCATTCTCTCTCTGCAGGGAGCATTGGGTGACTCCATCTGGGTCTGGTCTGGGCAGGGCCTGCATCTCCACTACTTAAGCATATACAACTATTTATACCTGTATCAAGTAGGAAGAAAAAACCTCTGTTCTTCTGAATTTGTGGCGATTCTCTGCCTCTGTGTGTAGGTGCCAGAAACTGAGAAGGGGCAATGTGGGAGGGAGGCAAAACTGCAGTTTTTTATAATGTCAGTCTCTAGCACAAATCTCTTATGAGCACTTTCCCAGGAAATGAGCACTGTGCAGTGTTTCATGTCCTGTCAGAGGATGTTGGCTCATTGCTAGTAATGCTCATAGGATGTGTGACATTTTGGAAGGAGTTTTGCAGTGAAGTTGCAAGAATATGAGATGAATTGCTTCTGATAAAGACATATACAGAAGTGACAGTAATAAGATACAAGGCATATCAAATAGACTGTTTACTGGTGATCCTACACTAACTGTAATTAGATTGGATGGTCTTTAAGTTATATTGCTTGCTGTGTCTTGGATTAATAACCTGACATTAGTCTTTTTAGAGGAGTCATGGGGCTGTAACTAGTGAGATATTGCAGGCAATGTCATAGAAATGTCGTTCTTTCCTCTACATTCATCAGATTATTAGCTGAACAAGCATGTATTTAACTCCCCATCCTTAATGATGAATTAACTTCTTATTTGGTATGGCAGAACATAATCTCTGGGGAGGCAAAGTAGGGAGAATGTTGTGGTTTTGCCCTGAAGATCAGAGTTCTGCAGTAGAACTGAAATACACTCCTTCCTTACATGAGAAAAATATTATTTGAAAACCACTAATCATTCTGTCTTTCAGTGACAATCTCCCTCTTTGTTCTTCTGCTCAAAAAGTACTACCATTCCTTGACGTCCAGTCTATTTAGCATCTGCTTTTATTAAGTACAGGGATGTCAAGGTTTAAGAATGGTATTCTCCAGTTTAGTACTCCCACTAAAGCCATGCACTGCTCCCCTTTCCCCTGCCAGCTGGAGGCACAAAAGGCAAAGATCAGGGGTTGAGATAAGAAAATTAACAATAAGAGCAGCAATATTAGTGACAGAGGATATAAGAGAAGAAATTATTCATACAGGCAAAAAAACCTCTCAAACTATAATAGACAATACCAGACAGCTCCCCCTGCCAGGTTTTCTAAGCCAGAAGGAGCCCCTTCTTGGTGGCCTTGTCCCCTTCCCTGGCAATGAAGTGAGGTGGTACAGAATAACCCATGTGTCCTGGCCATGCCCCCTCCCACCTACTGCAAAAAATTAACCCTGTCCTGGCCAGAACCAGGGCAAGGGAAGACCTTGTCCAGCCTTTTGCAAGATGCCAGCAGCCTGATGAGCAGATAGCAAAACTGTGTCAGGCAGAGAGACAAGTTTCAGAGCTCTCTGTCTCAGTTTCACCCCTTTGGTCTGTGCATCTACTGTCAATGATGGAATTATCATTGGGTTAATGCAAAAGAAAATCTTGTGAGACAAACAACTGTCTGATAACAACAAATGCCTTTTTTCTGCTGCAGGCCAGGACAGAGTTCCACTTTGGACTAGAGCACTGCCTTGCTTGCTTACTGTCAGTATATTTAAGCAGGCCAGACTCTTTCAGCAATTAGGCTCAAAGTGATTAAAATACCATTGCAAGATTATATGAGGAATATTATCTA
This sequence comes from Rhagologus leucostigma, assembly GCA_013397725.1. Taxonomy (NCBI): domain Eukaryota; kingdom Metazoa; phylum Chordata; class Aves; order Passeriformes; genus Rhagologus; species Rhagologus leucostigma. The sequence goes on along the minus strand of VZTD01002528.1, from coordinate 777,032 downwards.
ATGAATACAGTAATTAATATGGCATCTGCTCCTGAGAACTGTTTCATTTCCTTCTGATGGTAACAGGATATGTCTTTTTTTCCCCCATTTTTTAAACCACAGTAGCATTCCAGGGATGTGCCATAATATCCTTTTTCTCCATCTGGGAATACTGCATTAAATAATTGTCGCTCGCACTCATCTGGTCATCCTCTTTTTTCATTAGCTTAACACAAAAATATCTTACCCTGTTTCTAGTTTTACTCCCTCTTACAATTAGTAAATATGCTTAAACTATATTAGGAGACTACCATTATTACATTTTATTTATGAGTGTGTCTTTCTAAAGTGCTGCAGGAATTCTTCAAGCACAGGGAATGGCTTTTCTTATGGCCATGCATTGATTTACAAAATGTCACTGGTAGTACATCACCCTGGAGAAGCAGATGATGTATGAAATATACCCACCCAGGTCCTGCTCACACACATCAAATCACAGCCTGCTGGCTGGGCTGCAGTGGTATCCATTAACTTCTCATCATGCAAGCTGGCAGCACACCAGCACATCACTGAATTCCTTCAGGGGGTTATGGGCCTCCACAAGAAATCCTTCAGTGTGAGACTGTAAGGATGAAAGTCACAATTCTCCTCAGATTTCTGTGTCAGGCTTCACCATTTGTATACAATGAAATCTTAGCCCATGCACTGATTTTCAATGAGAGATCTGAGAGTGTCAGGCCAAAAAGCTGCCCACCCTAAACAAGACTGGCTCAGGGCTCAGATTTTTTGTTTTTCTAATTGCCTGCATTGCCAGAATCAAAGTACACTCTGGCTTTGCCATTTGAAAGCTTACGTAGGAGCAAAATTACCAATGCACACAAAACCCCCAACCCCTCACAACAGATAAATTTGTAGTGATGACAGGGTTGCCTGGTGCCTACAGAAACCTCAGATGACAAGAAGCACGAGTGAAGCCAGCACAGACTCCTCTTTTGGACTCAAAATGAGTCAGACGTTCATGGACTTGGCATTTTCCACACCCTGCCAGCTCATAGCAATGTGACTTAGCCCATTCCTTCAGAAAAAAAGCATGGTACAATGAAATTACTGTGAAATACCACCACATGATGGTAGTGTGCATGCCCCTTGTTGGAGAGAGAATATTTGGGACTCATCTAGTTGCAGCTGAATTCTTGTTTCCTCAGTTCTTCTTCTGTATTCTAGATTTTGCTGGAAAGCCTGGCCATTATCTGTGAGACTGTCTGCTTACCACACTCAGCACAGGTGTCACAATAAAAAAATTACATTGTGGCTGGAGAAACTCCATTTAATTCAGTCAAAGCTTCCCCTCATCAAAGGGAAGACCCCAGAGAGCTCAGCAAAAACCACACTGGACTTTGAGGAAGGTCATGTGCAGCCCCTGCATTGTCCCAATAAGCGAAAAAAAAAAGCCTAAGAAGCAGGAATATTTCCCTTTTCTTCTGTCTCCATTTGCTGAGACCAAGCCACAACTCTCTGTGGTGTCCATAGATATGCGTGATGCAAATCTTCTCAAATAAGAGGGAATTCCCAGAGCCCTTCCTGCCCTCTCTGGTCCCTTCTGGTGTCAGTGTGATGTTCCTTCCACTTGCAGTTCGGTTCATCTGGGCTGGCAAAGCACAGGAGGAGAAGCACTGGCCTGGGCTCGAGTCAGCAGCGCTGCAAACTGCTCAGACCGCCCTGAGCTTTTCAGAGCAGGCACACTTCTCCATCCCCCTGATTGCTGTGTCCTTAGGCACAGCCCCTCCCTCTGTAAGGAGCTTTTTCCACAACAGCTTTCTGCTGAAGAATAACTTTGGAAATATTGTCCCAAGCTCAAAAGCAGTCCTGTTCCCTCCACCATGAGTAGATTCTCACTGCAGAGGAACTGTCTCAATTTCTGAGCTTTGAGGAAAGCAGGCACTCTACCAAAATAGCAACAGCCTCATCACCAGGAATGTGATTCCACTGCCACAAAGGCGTGGATCCTCAGGCATTCCCTTGGTCAGCAAAGGCTTCAGAGACACTTTAGGGACCCATCCAGATTCTGTGCATCACAGCATGTGGATTAGGAGGACGTGCTTTCCCGACACAGCTTTGGAGATTTAGAATGGCATGCTGAACAAATAAGGTTTTGAGTGCAGATCTTGGGATGTACCAACTAGGTGAATGTCTCCTAGGCATTCCTTTCTTTAATAGCAATTATTTCCTACTCCTATATCTAAAATAATTTTAAAATTTAATCCAAAGATACACCCTACATTTCTTACATTCTTATGATTCATTCATCACTAATGAAAAATACTGGTTTCATATAATTTGAAGAAATAAACCTTCCCTAGAAAGACAGGAATGAGCACATATGACTGTAATTAAAAATCTTTAAGAAGGAAGTAAGTGGTAATGCAAGAGGGGAAGAACTCTTTTAAAAAATATCACTCCAGTAATGTGGACTTTAACATTGCTTGAAATTTTCAAAGGGCTCTGACTATTTCAGGGTCAGGTTACAAGACAAAACATAGACTCAGATAAAAGTCTTACTATTAAAAAACTAGACATTTATTTATTTCCAAATGTTAGATAAATGCCAGCAAGATTAACTAGTATGCCTACATGTCTAAGTGATGCATGATGTCAAATTCCATTGTACTGTGGAATAAAATGATTCATTAGTGAAAGTGTGTCAGTGTGTGGAGACAAGAAAGTTGCCTATGGTGATCAGAGCAAGGACTTTTATCACAGTCATCTAGGCCATAAACATATTTAAATAATCATATTAAAATATTAATTAGAATAAGTTCTTAATGAGGGCCTTTTTCTAGTGGCAGTTGCAAACTTTTCTCATCATGCAAGCACAAACATAACCTTGTTTTGTTCTCCTGTTTGTGCAGAAGTGTCAAGGCTCCATGCAGTCAGTCGCTCAAAGTCTTAAGGTGCCTTTGTTTCTGTGAAACAATGTCATTGTGGTGCTCAGCTAGTACACTGGGCCACATCCTGGAGCTTTAATTTGTTTGATTTTTTTCCTCTGGCCGAGAGACCTGCGGGTTCTTAAGTTTGCACTCTATCCCTCCTGGAAGGAAATGTGTTGCTTGGAAATTAATTATTTTTGTTTGTGTTAGTTCTTGTTTTAACCATTAATGGTAATCTCTTTTTGGAGTGCATTCTGTTGCTTGGATGAGGATTATATTGTCTGGTTTTTGTTTCTTTTTGTTTTCTGGTAATATATTTGTGGCAATACCATCAAAATTTCCTTTCCAAAATTTCCTTTCCTTTCATTTCCTTTCAGGAAGAGCTATTCAGAAACCTGTAATCACTGCCTCTGGAGTTTAGATCCAAACAATCCCATATCAGCTTTCCCACTTTAACTTAGAGGAAAGGGATATTTGCGTGTGTCAGCCTAGAGGCTCTGACCATGGGTGGGACACTCACAGCTCTGTTGGTCTGATCCAAGGCAACGCCTCCTTTCCTGAGTTCTGCAAATACAGCCCAGGACTCTCGCTGCTGGTCCCTGTATAAAGGTTTTCTGACAGCAAACAGTTTGTTTCAAGACTTAGTTGGAGACAATTATTAATATAATTGCTCATTATTATGATGAATTCATGACATCTGATGACAGTATTATTTACAGTACAACAAAATGAGAACTGCCAGTATTCATAGGATAGATTTTCCCCTAGTATAAAACTGAAAGTTTGCTTTTGAAGACTATTACCTCTTAATCAAGACCATGTGTTATGACAAACTAGTGTATATAAGCAGCTTTTTTCCAGAGCTGATTAGGCATGGGCTTTTCCTCTGTAATGTTTTTCCTGATGAAAAAAACCCCATGCCTTTTCATAGAAATAAAGTTCTTCAAGAGAAAACTGATATTTTGCCCTAACACTCCCCCCACCTCCAACCCCCCAGTTTTCTGTCAGAAAAACTGAACAGATGGAGTCTCACTACCAGTCTGAAAGGCTCACTTTGCAAGACGGAATAAGCTTGACAAGGCGCTCGGCTAGAAAATTGTCCCTACCTCGAGTATGTCCAAATAGATCACATTCAAAGTTTATTGCCCCATTTTTTCTAGATCTTTATTTCTTCCAAGCAGAGGAAACTCCATTTTCCGGTCAGCTCAGTCCTTGAGCCCCTGCTCCAGCTCTGGCAATGAGCTTTCCTGTGACACAGGTCATGCCCTTTTGCTTTGCTCTTCCAAAGGGAAGCGAACAGCTGTGGCCTCCAGGGCATCCTTATTGGTGTTAGTGACATATTTCCAGGCTGAAGAGTCAGAAAAGCCAAAATGTAATACTGGTGACCATGGTGTCCCCCCTGGGAGAGCTACCCAAGCCGAACCCTTCCTGCAGCTTTTGCTTGTCCTGCTTTCCCAGCCCCATTCTAATGTACAGCAGAAGGTTTTCAGCTGCCACTTCACTACAGGGCAGTCACACAGCTTGATTCATCCCTTAGAGAGCTGGTACCTCCCCTTTTTACCTTCGTGTCAACTTATATGCTTGCTCCTAGGCAGCCTGGTAAGGAGTTTCTTCTAACAGTTATTGAGCCCGTGCCTAATAAATAATTCATTTGAACGTAGCGCATCCCCACCCGGGCCCAGTGCCGGGGTGCAGGCCGACAAAATGGAGCGTTCTGCCTGCTGCTGGGCAATTGCTTTGGCTAAAAAGGAGAGGCTAAGGATCTGAACGTGTGTTTGCGTGTTTTGCCTGTTGAATTGTCTGCCAAAATAATTATGAAGTGCTTGGATTTTCTGGTGGAGGCTAAAAGGTCTCAACAAATAAATATATTACAAAACCAATATATACACAGAAGGGGAACAAGCACTTTCTTCCCAATGGGGAGCTGGAAGGGAGGCAAATCACCAGTTCCTGGAGTCAGTATGGTACAGGACTGACTAATACACTGCCCCAAAATCCAATTGTCTTGCACAATCATAAGGAGTATCTTGCCTCATACAGCCTGCAGAAGAACCTTCCCTCGATTTGCAGCAGTTTAAGATAACACAGCTGACAAAGCAGGACCTTACACAAGAAACACTATCTCAGAGATCAGGAGAGAAATTGTGGCTCACAAGAGCTGTGTTCAGCTTCAGTTTCACTTGCCTGCGTTTGCATGAGAGCAAAAGGTGGTTTGAGAAGTTCGAAATGCCCTGTGAAAACACACAGCTGTTCCCTTCATTTAGAAATGAAAGACAGCTCAAAAAACCCGGCTGTAATTCTAGCACTCCTGGTTCTGTCTCTCTCAATGAGTTACAGCTGGCCAGGCACTCAAATTCCCTTCGAAATGCTGCTCTGAACTCAAACCCGCGGGGCAGCACGGCATGAAGGGATTGCCATAGTAACCACTCTTTGTGTCTAGCAAAACTGATGGACTGTTTTCAGAGGAAATGACATACAAATGTGACATTCTCTGTCTTAGATAAAAATAATGCTCCCTTGATGAATCAAATTGCAGGAGACGCATGAAGCTTTTTTCGTTGTTGTTTGGATTTGGAAGTTTCTAGGTATGATTTAGTCCATAGTTCTTTAGAAAGGGTTTGTAACCATTTGTAACCACTACAGCTAATGGCAGATTGTGAATACGTATCTTGACATAGTTTTAGCTACTATTCAGAGCACAGATGCATGATCTCCACATTGATTCATTCTTCACCATTCATATTTTTCTGGTGTAAGGTTTCTATGGCTTGAAGCCACAGAAATATGAGTAGTATATACCACAAAGTTGTCAAAGGAAGTACTATTAAGAAATCGAATCGGTTTTGACTCGATTTCATTTTACTGAACGAATGCTTTGAAAGAATGTGTAAAACTCTCACCGTGGCTTGGAAGAAGGTCATAACTATAATGCTGGGCATGGGACAGCTCATCTGTCTATCAGGTGGTCCTTTAAATTTTACATGTGGAAAGAATATAGATTGATATTCAACATACTGCCATCTAATCTTTAGGACAATTTCATATTTGTCTTCAAACACCTCTGATCACTACCAGCAATGTGTCTGCAATTAGAAACTTTCAATGTTTTCTGATTTCACCAAGGGAAATCATACCAAATAAAGTGATATTTCTCAAGTTGCAATATACTTGGCTTGCTTTTTGAGCCTTTCATTGTATTAGATTCATGGTCACCAGTCATGAAATAGGCCATGGAATATAACCATAGAATTATCCCTGCAATTTGTCCCTAACTTCTAGCAGAATTAACCCAATTTTTTTTTTTACTACAAAAACCAAACATTTAAACTGGACTGTCTACTAGAGGATTTGAAACCATTTGAGTTGATTTTTTAGACCCAACTATGTTTTAAATGAATAACATGATTTCTAAAGATTCTGCAAGACAAGCATCTTGAACAGAAAGACTGAGGTTTTAATTACTTATTCGCATATGTGAGTCCTCCAGAAGATGTGTGCAAAAGTTAGTAGCTAGCATGGTTAATCAATATTTGCTGTAATGTCCTACTTCCATAGTATGACTTATAGAGTACTGAATGTAGCAGAATTCTTAGTGGAATCTAAGATATCTGGAAAAGAGATTTGAATGGAGAGCAAAGATAAATAAACCGTAGCTATCTTTCTAGAGATCATAGATTTTATTCTTTGCATGGAGAGAACTTTATGGTGATGACTCCAGAACAGAGGAAAAGCTTTTATTGAAATTCTGAAAGGAAGCATGCCAAAAATGCACAATGAGAATGTTCAGACATGGTTTCTGTGCCAGTAATTTGCTGGATTGTGTTAGGAAGATACACTTTGTGAGACAGATCAGATGAACTGTTGCAAAGTGATAATAAAGGACAATGTTTTTCTAAACTTTAAGAATCGTAGTAACCAAACCAGAAATAAAGCAGCAAGTCATAACTTGAAAATAACCAGCAATCTGATATTGTAAATCAAAGCCAATTTAGCTAATATATCTCATTTTTACTAGCTTAGCAAAAATTACATTCCTTGCACCTGAAAAATGACACTGAGGCATGAGGTATTTGGTGAGAACACAGAGGTATGTTCAGTGTGATTTTCTGGATTTGAAAAAAGTTACAAAACTAGAATTTGAAAAACCTTTTAAACCTGTCTGGAGACAACAATGTAAAGAAGCTTAAAAGCTCTAAGCATCTACTATCACCCCATCAAAATATGTATTAAGTGTTTTCATTTACTTGTGAGTATATGACTACCTTCAAACATCATTTAAATATTTAAATACAGAAATATTTCCCTAGCATTTTGTTGTTTTGATTGTTTGGTTGATTTAGGATTTTTTTAAGAGTGGCAATGTTTTAAGAGTGGAATGGAGGATTTCTCATCTGTATTTGGAGAACAGAAAGATTTTCAGATTGGCTACATCTGACAACACACTGATTGTCAAAATACCAACACATAGAATATAACAAGAAAATCAAATTTCAGAAGGATGGCTCAGTCCAGTTTTCCTCCAAAGCAAGACTCTAGCATGAGATTATGAAACCATAAATAAACACACATGAAATTTCCTTGTGTTTTTGAAGATTTACTTCTGGTTTTCAGTTTGTCCTCACTAATCTGGGAGGCCATCATGATGCTGACTGCATGGTTTTCTCCATCAGAAGCCCAGGCAGTGCTCATATCACCTGAGTGCAGTCTTAAAGAGATGGAGATGAAAACAGAATTATTACCAAGGGGTTTGGAGGCACTGAGTACTTTAGACATATGGGCAAATCAGACCCATGATGTCCTCTTTTTCTTTCTATTTCAGTTCATTGCCACTTGCCCTTTATCTTCTTCCCCAGCAACCCCCAATACACACCAAAACAGAAACAGCAAAACCTTCTTACTGCACACAGTGTGCAGCCAGGTTTAAAGACATATTGGCATTTTATTTACTCATCATTTTACCCAAATCTTTCCACACTCCCCAGGCTCGTATTGCTGTGCAAGGGTGGCCAGTGGGAGAACTGTTACTGCTTTTTTTTTTTTAATCCTGTACAAAACATTAAAAATTGGGGACCTGCTTAATTGGAGAGCTTCTTTTTACTCACTGGCATATTTTTTTATTTCATTTCAGCTCTATGATGGGCCTGATGTACAATCCAACCTGATAGGCACTTTCTGTGGACAGTCTCTTCCACTTGCAGGGAGCACTACAGGGACCAGCCTTCATGTGGAGTTTTACTCTGATGGACTGAATGCTAGAAGTGGTTTCCAGATGCTATGGCATGTTAATGGTAAGTCAGCCAGGTTTCCTTTGGAAAGGTCGGTTTCCTTCACCGTATGTGTAATGGAGTCCCAGCTTATGGCACTCTATGTTAGGTAAATAGAAATAACCCGTTACAGCTCTAAATCCACTGCATTTCTTCATAATTCTTTACATACTATCCCAGTGGATGTTTCTGCATATGTACACCATCAAAGATCAGCTGATTGCAGACTGAGAGCTGTTAGTGAAGTATGCTTTCATTTCCAGGAGTAGGCACGGGGATGAGGGGCATGTCCAGAATTTCTGTACTGAACAGGAGATAGATGCTTTTATGGGTAACTGTGAGTGACTTGGGCTTTCTAATGGGAACATTCAGCCCTCAGTTTTGCCCATTGCTATAGACTTCTGTTTTCTGTGTAGGCTTCTCTCTAGTTTAATTTAGGGGTACTTGTTTTCTTCGGTAGTGTCCACTTCCATCTGCCTCCGTCCCATTTCTCTGCATGAAATAACATTGGCCAGGATGTGCCTCGGGTGTTTGTTCTCTTGTTCTTGAATGTCATGAAAACTGTCACAGGCCTTATTAAACAGTCAAGCATGTATGCCAGCTATAAACAAATCTGTTAATGATTGTACAACCGCAAACTATGTTTGCAGTTTCTTCATAAGTGAAGCTACAAATGTAGTATTTTTCACTCTGCTTATTTAACAGCAATTGTGAACTGTAACAAGATTAAACCGTGTGCTGTTGTACATCCCATCAAAAGGGTTCCAAATTTGAAAAGAATTAAATTGCCCCGGTTGCCCTGTCTGTCTAATCAGCCTGCAGCATTCAGGTTTGACAGCATTGTGAAGCAGCTGAAGTGGGCTGCAGAGGCCGCGCTGTGGGTTGCTGAGGTGTAAGGTGTGCTGCACATGGTTTGAATGGAAGCTCCTTGCTCCCACCACAGACTGCTGGAGCTCGCAGGCTCCCAGAGGCTCTGCTGGCTGCACAGAGATGCCTTGCATTCAGCGGGGTGAATGAAGGAGCGTTTCTGGGTAAGGGAGGGACACGCGCGAGGAGTGGGATGTGTAGCAGGAGCCAGCAGGGGAAGGGCTGCAGCACAAAGGTACCTTCTTGTGCTTTGGGGTGACGTCATTCTGGAGCTGCACAAAAGAATAAAAAGCGGAGGCTTTTATGCACAGCCAGATGACATCAGTTCCATACAGTAGCCATGGTGCTGGGTTAATTTGCTTTTCTAAAGCTCTGAAAGCTTTCCAGAATCTGCCTGCGTGGTATACACTCTTTTGCTTTCCCTCCTTTCCCACCCCTCTGCAGTCCTTTGCTGCACTGACATTCATTTCTCCGTCAGACAGCACTGCCCTTCTGTTAATTCCTGGACACTAAACTCCACCCTAATGTTGCACAGGGCCCAGACTGCTAATGCGGGGCTGTATCTAAGCAGCAGACTAGAATCTGTGGGGTCAGATAGGCCTGGCTCTTGGGGAATGTCGTTGCTGGCTCAGAACATCACAGCTGTGACTTCTGACAGCTTGCAATGTGAGTGCAAGTTCCTCCAGAGCTGACCACAGCTGTCATATTTTTGTTCATTACAAAAATTTCCTTCTCTTTTCTCCTTTGGTGTCATGCACAAATACAGCTATTCCTCTTACTCTTGGTGTCTACATTGTCTGTTGCCCTAGAGTGGATAAAATGAGATATGTCCCTGTGGTCGGGGTACTATATTTACCTCTCCCTTATGAAAATCTTTCAAGTACATAAAAAAAATTCACTGGAAAAAGTCTCCTTGTCTAGGGGAACTGATCAGGAGACATAGCCTTTGAGTTGGGTATTTCAGAGTGAAGCATTTGGGTCCCTTCTTCCCTGAGGGCAAAGCCCTGGGGGAATCTACACCCAGATCTAGTAACATCTCACCTGACAAGAAAATAACAGAGCTACATATATTGCTGAGAGAAGAGCTTTTATTTCTGCTCAAGTGACAAATGTGTGCTCTAGAGTTCAAGCTGCTGTGAACTATTTCTCAGGCTGTCCATGTGCTCCTTACTTGGCAGCTGTGAAACCTCTATGAGATATATATCAAGGACATTCACGTGTTTTGATGGTAAAAAGAGCAGCACTTACGTTTGCCATGTGCCTGATACAGTTTGCTTCAGACACTCTTCCTAGCAGCTTTTTCACAGTTGCGAGGTGGTCAAAAAAAGACAAAAGCTTACCTCACTGATAGCTGATTTGAGTAGCCCCTCCTGCCACAGATGAAAAAAAACTGTTTCGATTTAAAACATTTGCATCTGATCTTTCCAGCTGTTGAGGAAACCCGCTCTAAAAAGTGGTTTCTTTGAAAACCTAAAGGCTTTAACAAAGACAGAATTAGTAACTGATCTTAGGAGAATGCTGTTATTTATGCTTAAAAGTGTTCTATATAATTTTAACTTGGATAGAAAGCTCTAGTGCAGAGAAGTCAATTTAAAAACTATTGTGGTTCTGAAATAACACTGTTCATCTAAGTGACTTTCATTAATGAGGATGGATTTAGAATTGATTTGGCTAAATCACTAATGTTTTCTTCTGCAGTCAAGGCCTCAAAAGGATTATTTACCAGTAGAAAGCTTCAATCTGCAAGGCGCTTATTCTACTTTCACTCTGTTTTAGGAAGCTTAATACAGGCAAATATATATGGGGGCATATACTGGCCCTTTGAGAAAGAACAAACTTGTGGTAACAGTCTGGATATTGCAAAGATGGAATGCCAATCAAATTGCTTTCCTTAAAAAAAAAAATTCAGGAGGTCAAGAGGGCAAAGGTCTCTCAGTGCAAAATTACACCAGTGACAACTGTCATATCTGAGAAGACACATATTTCCTGGACCCATCACTTACCTTATTAAGCAATGTGCATGTAGGGGCTCACTGCTTTATATATACATCTGCATTTCATTGGAAGCTCACTCATTTCACTGCTTGATTGTCAATAGAGCTTATAAATTTCATTGTCTCTTCTCAGCATAGTCCAAATTTGCACCCACTATTCTGCTTTCCATTTCACATCGTCAATATATGTGTCAGGTCAAATGTTAATTAGTTTATTAGTTCTTCAGAGAAGCACTACAGAAACAGAGGTTAGATGAAGACAGAAGCCATTCACTGCAAATATTTGTCAGGCATCCATCCGGATTGCTGAAGAAAATATCACACTGCAGGTCAGCAAGGGAGCTGAGGTCCAGATTTTCTAAGCCTGAATCATATTCTCTGTTGTTGATTTCTTGTGTAACCTTTGACAAATTGCCATTTGTTCAGTTTCCAGAAATGACTATTCTTTTTCAGTGTCTTTCTGTCACATTAAGTCTAAGGATGAACAGGATCTGATATTAACCAATCAGAAAGCAGAAAAAACCCAAAACAGTATCTCACTTGAATTTTTTGCTCTCTTGCATAAACCCTTATCACATAAATTATTCTATTTCAGCCATTGGACAATATACTGTAACCAAACCTACCCAAGAGAGTGAAAGTTTTCAGAATCAAATTCAAATTATACTTCATGCAAGTATTATTGTAATACAGGAAAATGTTTATAGCACATGCTCCTTGCAGTTAGTCAGTTTACATTTATTGAAATGTTTCACCATGAGTACCACAACTGGAAAACTCTGTATCCTTTCATTTCCCTAACTTTGATTTTACAGGCATAGTGCCAGTTCACTTTAACCTTTATGGATGGGATTTTTCTAGCATGTGGCTAAAACATACCCATGAATAAATCTGAAAACCTTGCAAATAATAGAGTTTTCCACAGATTACAACATTTCTGTTCAGCTATAATTATTTCTGAGAATAGAGATTCTTCTTTGGTTAATGAACACCATCTGCTAACCAGACAGGCAGTAATATGGAAAGATCTGTAAATCATCCCTTGCACAATCTTCAATGAATACGTAGATTTTAGTCAGAGGAAAGCAAAACCACCAAATATATGTTTCCAAAGTTTTGTGTTTGTTTTCTGATTTCCTAGCAACTAACACCAGAGTAGGTAGTAGTTTTCAGCATTTTTCAAGGGAATTCCAGGGCCCTTACACTACTGAAAGAGTATCTTCCCTTTCTTATTTTTTTTCTCTGTTTAACTGCAGGGCTGAAATGTCAAAAATTACTGCAAGGAGGTTGGCACAAACTGGTCATATGCTGTACGCAGTTCAGCTGCAAGAAACTTTTCCACAGTGCAGCTGTCCGCATTTCACAGCACACAGCAAGACCATGTATTTCTGTGCTGAGAAAATTTTTTAAAGATATTTCACTAGGAGCAGAATGGCTTGGTATTATTCACTATTTTTTCAGTGAAAGCTGAAGTAATGCAGCAATTTATAGGTTCTGCTTCTGCATTTTTATTTATCCCTAAAGACCAATTTTTTTTTTACTTTGTTGCTATAAACAGCACAAATTCAATTTATTTGAATAGAATCAAACTTTTATTTGATATTTGCAGACAAATATAAACATTGGGAGAAGGTTTGTATTTGTGTAATTAATTATTCATGTAACTTTGTAATCAAAGTTTTGTAAGCATTTCAAAAAATTCATTATTTGAGTTTTCTCATTTGGGTGTTGTAATACAGTCAGTGAGTTTAGATTTGGAACATTTGTTTTAATCTCTTAAGTATTTATGTAAATATGTTTTAAAAATCAACTAGCATCTCTATTTTCAGAAAAGCACAACAGAATTGATTCTTACCTCATCCTTATAAAGAGCAGAAACATCCTGCATAGACTTCCTGCCAGTTGGCCAGACAGTTCAGAGATAGTGCTTCTGCTCTGATGTGGAGGTTTCTAGTGGCATATGCTGGTCAGTCAAAAAAATTTGGGTGTGAAGTTCACATATTTGCAAAGATCAGTGAGTTCTTTTTTCATCTATTAGTCAGTGAATGCTTAGGCATAAACTCAAGTAATTCTGATCTGTTTGCAAACAACTTATAAGAAATGTATCTTAGAGACCTAAACTTTACCTCCATTTTACTGGTGCACTTAAAAAGAATCACTCAATTGAAAAAAAAAAAAAAAGCCTTTTCTGGGAACATTTTTAGTTGGAAGAAAAGAAATTGGACATTAAAAACAGTTGGACCTTCTTACTCATGTGCTCCCAGAGAATCTTGATTGAGCTCAGAGGAAATATAAACCTCTCTGGAGAGGGAGTGTGAGTAATCTGAATGCTACCTGCAAGGGTTGCATGGAAGAAAGGTCTTTGCCTCAAAGAAGAGCACACAAGCTTTCCACTCCTCTGAGCCATTTTGAGTTTAAATAAAAAACATCTTTTGTGGCTATCAGGAAACTCTCAGTTGGAGAAGCTGAGTCATAACTGCCTGTTAAGTTTTAAAATGTTCCCAGCTCTCTTCAGGCTGAGATAAATAGCAATTGGCTTTGTTCTTTCCTGTTGAAACTCCCCTGCTCCCTGTTCCCACCCCCTCAGGAGCCGAGACATTAAGTCTGTTTGTTGAGAAATCTTTCTGTTTCCCAAGCTGGAGAAGCGGCCCTTTCCTCCTGAGGTCTGTCCTTAGCGGCTGTGTAATTCCGGCTGCTAAGGGGAAAGAAAGTCTGCAAATTCCAGTGTAAGGCTTCCCTGACAACAACACCTTTTATTCTCCAGTTGTAAAACCGCAACAACCTGGTTTCTTTAGAGGAAAAACAGGCCATCTTCCAATGGCACTGGGAAAAAAAAGGGATGGTGGTTTACACTGAAGCTTTCTTCCTCTCCATCCCACTGATGAAATGTTCACGGCTATCAAAATTTCAGGGGCTTAAGATTTACCCATGCTGGCAGCCTCGGGGAAGGAAGTGTACTGCCTTTTTCTCCATAGGGATTGAAGGCAAGATTGGTTTAAAGTACACTTAAAAGCTTCGTTAGCTCCTAGATTGAGATTCCCAGTAGATTGACAATGTAGCTTTGTGACTGCAGGGTGAGCCACCTCCAGCTGCATCGTGCACAGCAGGGTGGGGAAAAGGGAGAAGAGCTACCCCTGTGCCAACTGACCTGTGAATCAACTTCAGCTACGTAAAGGTTTACCTGGATTAGTGGGAATTTTTTTGTTTAAAAGATGTTTTTCTGGTGGATACTGTGTGATGGACTGCGAGATCAGTGTAACATAGCTGGCACGGCGTCACATCTGTATTTAGATGTCTCCTTTCTTAGCTTAAAATAGATTCTTATAGCTTTGCTGCCTTTCAGACCTGCTGCTCTTTCCCCTCAGAGATTTGTGTTTTGCAGTCCTAGAAGTCCTATAGGCAACTACAAGGAAGCCAGTCAGGTTTTCTGTGTGAAGCTGAAAGACCTCATGATAGAGATGACGGCAAATGCTTCTGGGACTTAGCTGCCACAAGTTTGGCACAAAAGGTGTTAAGGAAAATATTTGCACTTAATTGAAGATCTTGATCCACAGCTTCCTGAAAAAAAAAGGTGTAAAGCAGAGCAATAGCCAGAAACCTTGTTCAAACTGCAAATTATTCTTAGATTTAATAGAGCTTACACAAGTTTTACACATCTGCATGGATACGTTGAGCAGATCAAAGGGGTAGTTTATTTAGTTTATGTTATGAAATATCTCCTATAAATAAAGGCTCTGATATGTCGCAGGGGGTCCAGTGCTGATTAGTACCTATATGCCACAACCATCCTAGAGAGAGCTTCTCGCAGGGAACAGCCCTTCCAGGGGCACTGGCAGGCCTCCCTGAGTGACAGGTGATTTCAGCAAGTGTAGCAATTTCTCAGCTACAAGTGATTTCAGCTCTTGTGGTTCAGCTCTTTGTGAAAGCACCCAAGGCAGACTCAGGGACAGGGAGACAGAAGCCTCATACAGCAGTTCCACAGAGGTAGCCTTTATTGTCCAGCCACCCTGCAAAGGAGAAGACAGAACCAAATGCTCCCAGCATCAGGGGCAGAAGCAGAGGCTTTTTATGGCAAAGGTAGGGGGTGGGGTAGAAATCAATTAGCCAACGGGGTAAAGGCTATTATCATAAAGAAGCAAGGCATGTTGGGAGCTCACCCTAATTGGAGGAAGATTGCTTATGTCTGGGGAGAGTCTTTTGGCTTCCACACTTTTCTCCTCTAAGGGAGTGCAGAGGGCTCCTGCGCCAAGGGTTCGCAGCCTTCCACACTGATATAGATGCTATTTATCGCTTCTGACGTACCACAGTATTTGCTTCTGGGAATTTAGTGCTCATGGTTTGTTAGATGGTTTTATTAAGCATTTTGGGGCTTTGCTATGTGACAGAACCTTTCCTCTGGAGATGAAAGCCGAAGAGATTGATGGAGTGTGGGCATTACAAAGCTCAAGTGACCCTATAAATTCTGTGTAAGCATAAGATTAGTGCCTAAATGAAACACTTGGGGGGCTTGTAATGTAAAGAGCAAAAAAAAATTATGCTGGAAGGCAGAGTGGCACACACAAAACCAGATCAAACACAGAATCCTTTTGCTTTCTGCACGTGACGGATACATAGCCACCCTACTGGCTTCTCTAAAGGAAAGGTTTCACTATGAATGTAGCTGATCTAAATCTGCCCTGAAACTGGGAGGGCTGCTGTGCGTTCTTACCCTGTTTATGCTTGAACTTGGGGACTGAGTCAGGAGTAGCATCTTCCCATAATTCGTTAAAGACAGGCTAGTGCTACACTTACCACATCTCCATAAATCGATGATAAAACGAGTCTCAGATGTTCAGCTGCTTTGTCCTGTTAAACCAGGGCCTGCATTTCATCCATTGTTTTGCTACTGGTTTTTTTTCGATCTAGCTCATACTATGTAAGAACTTAGTCACCCCAGGGTCTGGGGAGTGGTGTTAGGACAATACTTTCTCATCTGAAAAGAAAATACATGACTTTTCAAACATGGCTTGTTTTACAATTGCACTGTTACAACTGAATAAAAAAAAAAGAACATAAACTCACCAAGTGTCAGAAAGCTGGTTTATCCACTGTGACCTGGCAGCTTGTAATCATGCTCAGTAGGCTGAGGCAAATTGCATTGTCTTTAATTTTATGATTTCTAAAGCAGTGGGAAATAGCATTTTTACAACAATAGAAAGACCTCCCTGTGATAACTTGGCTTGTGCATTTTTTGAAGTCAGTAAGAGCTGAGGATGGATCTGATTTAGCTTTCTAGAACTGATAAAGTTAGAAGCCAATACAAAAAGTGTCCCTTTTTTTCTCTATGTCTCAGTTTGTTCAGCAGTCAGAGCACATGGTGAGGTTTGGTACAAAACGTACCAAAACAGGAGGTGAAGTACTTCCTGCACAGGCAGTGCAAACAGCTTCAGCCTGCCATTCTCTTCCCGGGTTCCCTGTGACAGAGCAGACCCTCCAGCCCAGTGTACACATTTGTCTATGAAATGGGTGCTACTGCCTGTCCTTATCACAGAGCTGTTGGTGAGTTTTTCCAGAGCTCCTCACTGACAGGCTGCTTTGCTTTGTTGTCAGGTTGTGGAGAAGAACTCTCTGGCCCTTCTGGTTCATTTCACAGCCCTGGCTACCCCAGCAGATACCCAAGCAATAGGGAATGCATCTGGTACATCCACACAGCGCCTGGTAGCAGCATTCAACTCACCATTCAGGAATTCGACATTGAATATCACCCAAACTGCAGCTATGATGTTTTGGAGGTAAGAGCATTAGATTTACTCCTCTAAAATACACAAGTTGTATTCATTTCTGTCTGGAACAGATAATCCCAAGAACTGCAGATGCAGAACAAACAATTCTACCACAATTTCCCATTTCTGCTGTGGTTACATTTATGTTCAACAGATATTGTCACAGAAGCCACAACATTCTTATTATTTTTCGCTTTTATGTCTTTGGTGAATATACCTTAATCAATTATGATGCTAGGCACTGTATGCTTCCTAACAAGAGACAAAACTGCTTTGAAAAACTTAGTCTTAAAAAGCCCACCTTTTACAAAGAACTAAGTGTAGGGTGCTGTACCATGAAGATAATTTTCTGGTGTAAAGGAAGATGATGGATCACTGTGGGGATAACTCAGGTGAGGCCTTGTGTAGGGCCATCTAAGGATGTGGGGAGATTTATAACCCTGAGCGGTGAAAATTATGAAGAATTTTTGCACTCAGAAAAAAAAATAAAGGAAGAGGCAATATCTTAGTCATCTTAGGGTGGTGGGAAAAGAAGAAAAGAGGCCTCTCTAAGGATGTAATGACCTTTAAGAGACCCATAAGACTGGATGACCCTGTTATATATGACATCTTTTTGCTCATGTTGGTAAACAACCAGGTGACCAATCTCAGCTAACGGAGTTGAATAGACTTCCAGTACAGGAAGAAGGAATAGGAAATAATTTCAGGAAGAACTTGTTTAGAATTATAGACTTTCTCGACTGCTCTCACTAGAGACATTTGAGAGCACTAATCTAGGTACACTTGTTGGGACTTTTTGTCGATGTTATTACATGGGTGACATTTTAATGTTTTTGTAATGAACCCAAAAGATTGATTAAGAGAACTTGTACCACTCTGCTGCAGCTTTTCTTCTCCTCTTCTCCTGGGTGATGTGATACATCATACAGTTAGACAAATTTCTGTCCAGCACTCACCCCTCTGCACTGCTGCCCATTCCCACATTAGTAGCTTTGATTTCTCCAGACTATGTTACTTAGTTCACACTAATCAGCAATATTCTTGGAAATTTAACCCACATTCTAAATCAGCTTCTAAATATATAGTAGATAGATAGATAGATAGATAGATAGATAGATAGATAGATAGATAAGAATTTGTATGAGTAGAAGAGATATGTAACTTAACTCCAGTTTTCTGGCTCTGAAACAGGCTTCTCTAGCTTATCAATGCAGTAGAAGTCTTGACCAAATGGAAACTGTGCTTTGAGTATCTCATTGATTTTGGGACTTCTGTAGGATCTGGGTGTAAGGAAGTTGTTCTGTGAATTCTCCATCAGTAGCACTGGCAAGTATGCCTGTACGTCACGTTGCTGACACCAGAGACTGTGAGTAGGTGACCTGTACTGGCTGGTTTGGGTATTGATGAGGTCTGTTTTATTGCATCTTCATTGTTCTTTGTGCCCAGAATTACTAGATTGAAGTTAATCTGCCTATAAACTTCAGTTATGCCTCTGTTGCCCAGAGGAATCCATTGAACAGCCTCCAAATCTAAATATGCTGTGGATGACCATTTCTTGAATAGTCCAAGGACAATACCTACATCTGCAGATGGCTGCTCAGGAGCTATCATGATTCAGCAAGAGTACAGATGGCTGGCAACCATTTGTTTGAGAACTTTTTTTGACTGGGAAGGTAGCTGGCCTAAAACCAATTGAGTGGGTTGCCAGATACCAATTGGTTAAAGACACTATTTAACAGGATCCTAAAGTTTGTTGCTCTGTGTTCCTGAGCAAGTTATTCACCTTAGGTTTTGGGTTTCCTTTCCTTGCCATTTGCAGCTTAGTTTCTGTGTTTTGCTTCTTTCCAACCATACTGATTCATCTGTACAGATGCTCACCTTGCTGCTTGAACTTCCCTGCCTTCCTGCCCTCAGAATTGGCATGCTCCAAGTTACTTGTCTCCTGACCTTGGTTCATCCAGTTCCCAACCCCTGTCTCTGATCTGCTGGCAGATAACCTAACATAAATCAACTTACAGGGGAAAATTGGTTCACGTCTTAGTGCATGATCAAAGGTCCTGCCTGGCAGCACAGAGCTTCCCCTGCCAAACTGCAGGCACTTGGTGGAGCTTTATGTACCTTTCCACATACATATTTTCTTGCTTTTGTTATAAAAGTCATTCATAGCATGATTGACATAGTCTGCACAGAACAAGTGATGACTCAGATTTAGTGGGGGAAAAAATCCCCATGGTTAGCCATTTTCAGAAGCTGCTTTATCTTGTCATCTTCTTTCCTGTCGTTGTCTATGTATGTCCAAGCTGAAAACCACACACATTTAGGTTTGCAGACTGTTAAGAAAAAGAGGTTCCTGGTGTGCTTTTGATGCAGTGTGTTTCAGTGATCACTAAGGTTCCAAAGGTTTCTCACATTATCTTCCCAAAAGTATCCTGTCTAAGTATTCTTTGGGGTTTGAAGTCTGGTTTTTCTTGTGGTTATTCTCCTGATTTCACATTTTCCTTATCTCTGAGTAGTAAGTTCTACTACTTCCTGCTTGCTTTCACATCAGACAACTTTCCAGTTTTAATAGGAAGTCAAAATCAATACTAAAGTAGCTCTGCACTCTGCTGTCCCTCCATGTCCCATTAAGTCTGCTACCTGAAATAAGCTGTCTTGTAGTAAATATTTCACAGTAATCACAAAACTTGCTCTCATGAATGCATTTAGCTTTTGCTTAGGAACAACCTCATCCGTTTGACCTGGCAGCAAATTTAGGAAAATTCCAAGAGATATTTCTCATTGCAACACCTTTGCTGCTAACTTCATTTTTATACCATAGTTTCTTGAATATTTCACTCTCTTGCACATTTGTCTGAAGGATACTTGTTCTTGTAAAAGGCAGCATCTCCCTTCCCTTTCCTTTGACAATGCCTCTTAAACAAGCTGTCATTTCCATGTCAGTATCCCAGGACTGCCGTATGTTTCCTCACAACTGTGCAATAATAGTTACATTATTTTTTTTTAATATGAAATCCTCAGGTTACCCCCATGGCTCAAGTGTTTGACACATTCTCCTTTAAGCTTTCTCCCTTGTTTTATGACACTGTTGCAGTCTGTCTTTTTTTCTTCCCCATCAAATTCTATTCCTTTTATAAACATCCAGAAGCAAATTTAAATTGTTCTTAAAGATGTTTTCTAGAAATGTTTCATGGAAATAGAAGACATTGTTTTGGACACAATGAAAGAGTTGAAATAACTTTTAGATGGTTCTATTGAAAATACATTCATAGAGGAAAATTACCATGTCTGCTTTGAATAAATTATGACACATAAATTATGACATCTTCTTAGCATGGACCAGATTTTATAAACTATAAATATATTCTGCCTCAGCGAGATGCAGCTCTGAGCTGAAAAGGAAGGAAGACTGTCAATTTATTGCACTTCCAAGTCTATTAGATGCTCTGGTCTTCTCATTTAGATATAAAGAAACATCAGGTATTACCACAGTTCTTAATTCTCTGCCAAAGCCATGCCCTCTCTTTGCTGGAAGTTATATCTGAGCAGGGATCAGTGTTATTCCCAGAAAATCTGTGTCATGAGGGTGACCAACCACATAAAAACAGCTTTCTGTTGCTCATAACTCTGGAATGCTGACTGTTAACATTAAATGGAGCTAACGGGGCAGAAGCAAATGATAAGAACAGATTAAGACCATGGGCTTTATGGCAGTGTCCTGCAGCCCTGCTATGCCATCCAATACCATTTTATCTGTGGATCAGGTACTCTGGTCAGACGGGATGTTTGTTTTTTTTTTTTTCAACTCAGACATCCTATCACTCGTTATGAACCACACCCTTGAATTCATTCTTTCCATCCATTCTCTTTTCCCTCTTCTTTTTTCATGTGGTAACTATTGGTTTTTCTCTTTGTAGCCAAATACAATATTTTATTGTTTTTTGTCATGGAAACACTCAAACTTGTTTTTGTTCCAGCCCTTATGAAAGCATCTGATTAATTGAACTGGCCTAAAGGACAAAAAAAAATACACTCCTGACTATAAAGAGTATGCCTCTGACTGCTTTTTATTTTGAAACTGTGCAAAAGCTGTTGCTGAACAGTTAACAATGTAAAAGAGACCCACAAACTTCAGATTTCCATCAATGCTTCTTCCCCATCCTTACTTCTTTCCCAACAGGTCAATTTGAAGTGTTCAGCTTGGGCCAAGTTAATTTCTGAGGTAATGCTGCAGAAATCAGCAGGGTTTATGTCAGAGCTGGGTTTGGTTCCCTTGCCCATGGTGTGCAGACAGCCCCAGGGAGCACCAGGGATGATGTGAGAGGCTGGTCCATGAGACTTATTAGATGCATATTAGAAACTCCTGCTGTTTCCTCTGCCACATAGCTTCCCAAGGCTGGTTTAGATGATTAAGAGCATGTGTTCCTGCTAGCTCTCATGCTGTGGCTCTGACTCAGGGAATGTACCACAAACACATTTTAAAATTCACATTTTGAACAGACTTCTGACAAATGCAGCTGTCACTGGGCCTCACAAGCAGCCAAGCAGTAAGATTTTTCTGAAGACACTGAGCTTCCAGCGGACAAACAGGCTTCTTCCCCAGACCGTGACAGCTTCATTACAGATTCTGAATCTGAGCTGTGATTTCATCCACAGTAACTTCTTTTGAATGCCTTCAGACAGTCAATTGGACAGAGGAACCATTATGCATTCAAGTCATGCAGCCTCTCTGCAGAATGCAAAAAAGTGCTGTCTCAGTCAAAATAAAAATGTTTAAGCTATTCAGCCTGTGTTATCAGCCACCAAAGCAAAATACTGTCTTTTGAACATCTAACAGACTATGATGTTTATAGAAAAACTAATTCCTTATTTCTTCTGGGGATGCAAGCCTCAGTTCCTGAGGTCTCACTTTAACCCGGAGTCGCTGTTTTGGTTTTTTTTTTTGTTAAAACCAAAATCTTTCTCTTATATCTCTTAACATCAGAGCAGTATCAGGCCCTATGAGCAGTTAGTGAGCACACAATTAATCAAATTATGTAACAATGCAGTACACTTAGCCCAGGATGTGGGGGAACTAGCTCAGCTCTTTGTTAGACTTGCTCAGATATTTAGCTTGGACAGAACCCAAACTTCTTTGGGGTTAAAAAGTTTCTGACAGAGCTTATTAAAATATTGAGTTTCCCCTCATCTTGAAGTGATCGTAGAAGAAAAGGACGCATATAAAGCTGTTTCTAAAACTACTGACACTTTCTGAGAAAGATGCATGGATTGCTTCTTTTAACTTTTTTGATGTTTACCAAACTATTGAATTTTGAAGTGGACTTGAGGTGCTACGGTTGGAAGATTCTGATGGGATTTGTTGCCTTATACTCCTATTCTCTGCTTTTGGGGTTTTGTTTGTTTGCTTGTTTGTTTTTGTTGTTGTTTTGGGTTGTGTTTTTTGTTGTTGTTAGAACTTGCTGTTATCTAGTTTAGTTTTAGGATTTATATATAATATATGCTTATAGAATTAGAATCTTTCTATTACTATCTCAGTTGCTGAAAGACAGCAGCATGTTCTTTATTTGATGTATCTGCTTTATAGTTTTCACATCCAAGGTTACTGTCAAACTGAGTTTTGCAGCTGCAGTCCTACCAGGGACATACCAGTGGAAGGTGGTAGACTGTTAGTATCTGGTGCTATTTCATTAGCATGCAGGAAGCCAAGAAAATTCAATCATTGAGGGCTCTAGGCACCAAAATCACATGTCAATTGGAAATTGCACTGAGCATGTGTGTTTTCTTCAGCTTTGAGAGGGAAGACTAGGGAAGGTGAGCCAGTTCCACCAGTTATAAATGGGTTCAAACTAAAATCCTATGTCCCTTCTGGAAAACAAGAAACAGGATTAACGAGGCTTCAGCACTGCCACTTAATTCACTTCACTTGGTTTAAAAATGCATTGTAAGTACATAATACTGCTGTGATGCTTAAGAGAGTGGTGGTTCTCTGGTTTATGAATGCCTGAGGCACACTCTTCTGAGCAGGAAATAACTATTCTTAAAAGCCAAACCCCGTCTTTTTTGGAAAATATGTATGCTATATATCCTTGATTCCAAAGAACATTATTAAAATATAGTTTACTTGACCCAAATCCAGTACTTTGGATATTTATGCTGCCATTGAAGTAAATAAAGTTGCAATGTTTTTTTGTTTTATCAGAAGGAATGATGAAATCTAGCCCAAATTTAAAAATCGTCTTTAACTATGCCTCTAAATATCAATTGTGCAAATCATCAGCACAGTTTCCTGCAAAAAGAAGCAGTTTGTTTGCACAAGCACACACAAAAAATCTGGGTTTATATGCCCAGAGAAACAAGGTGCTAATATTGGAGGGAAAGGCAAGAAGAATGTTACCAAGTCCCCAAACAGAAAATTCTATTTAATGCAAGGATATTCTGAAATCATCTAGAATTTTAAACTTGGTTTGTCCACGTGGTTCAGATACCAAGTAAGCCTGCAGAGAAAATTGCTCTATTAGCTGCTTTACATTTAAAAACTTTGAATAATTTTCAGTAATTATAGATGGGGTTGGTTTTTTCCTCCTAAAAACTAAACAGTTCTCATGTACTCTGTGTGGCAGATACTCTCTTTGGAAAACTTTGACAATATTTCTTCCATTTCTAGGTCTTTGGTGGCCCAGATTTCCTCTCTCCTAGGCTAGCCCAGCTGTGTGTTTCAAGATCAGCACAGAACCCACTGCGAGTCTCCACCACTGGCAATTCAGCCATTGTCCGTTTCGAGACAGATGCAGCAGTGGCAGGGAAAGGTTTTAATGCCTCCTGGCAAGAAAATCCAGGTGGTGAGTATACCGATTAATACCATGAGAAATTCAGAAAGTCTGAGAATTGAGGATCAGCCATGCAAGCATTTAAAGTAGTCAGCACAGGACTGAAAGCTGAAAAAGAATTTGGGTGATACTGAATTTGGTAACACTAAGAGATGCTGAAAAATACACAGAGTTAAAAATTGTCTAATTAGCTGAAACCTAGGCCTATTTATGCATTTTGTTTGGGTTTCTTCTCTACATAATTAATCAAGAAATTCCTGAAATCAGCAAAAGACTTTTGCATGCTATCAGTTCTTCCCACCCACTTACCCATACAGAGTCCTTTATTCACTGAATGATGCTTTTGGTTTTAAAAGGTAGAGTGAAAAATATCTGAGAACATGGCTTAGCTTGAAGAACTCAGTGGACTCCAAAAATATTTGGAGTGATTAGTAAATACTTGAACTCTATAAGGTTCGTCCACCCCCAATGTGATTAGTTGTTCATAGCCTTACTGGTAATCAGGAAAAGAAGAGATATGCTTGAAAGACTCAACCACGTCTCTACATGGGAGTTCTTATAAAAAGGGCAATTGTCAGAAAATAATTGCAATGAAAAGTGATGAGAGGCAAATTTTAGTTCTTGCAGTTTTGCTTGATTAAGCACACTGATTCATTAATTTGTCAAGGTTTATACTTCTGCTCTCTCACAAGTTTTATGAGAAAGGCACAAGATCTTTTCTTAATAAAAGAAGTCTACAATAGTCCTTTGAATTAATCCCCTTCTGAGATCTGGCGGCTTATTTTTTCTACTTAGGCCCCCTGAAGCTTTCTCATTCCTTTACAACGTCTTGCCTGTTGTACTCCAACCCCCCTCTAGCCTCTAAAATACCCACTCACCAGAATGCAATAACAGAATAGTTTTTTATCCTTCCAGCAGGCTGCCTCCATCTACAGCAATCCCAATGTCTTTCTTTCTCCCTCCTCCATCCCTTTTAAAGATATAAAGTCCGTTTGTTTGTGTTAGTCCTGTTGAAAGCCCTGGTACTTCCCGCACAGAATCTATCATTCCAGGCTATTTAGATATTCATGAGCACCAAATCTGTTCTGACCAGAAGTATCTGAGGGTGGAGTCCTCAGGAAACCCTGCACTTAATGGGTAGAGAAGAAGAAATGTGAGGTTTGCAATTGCTGCACTGCTCACGAGCAACGAGGAGCTCCGAGCTCTCTCAGTAAAGAAGTGATTTTCTCACCCTGTGCTCAGCTAGGCCTATTTATTGCTTTCTCAGTATGCCAGGTCTGTGGCATTCATATGAACAGTATTTTGGATTGCTTTTACAGTATCTAGGATAGAGGAATACCAGAACTAATGTTTCAGCCTTTGCAACATCTACTGCCAGCTTGGGGCTACATTACTCAGAGCAGTGTTGTTGCATATTCAACTATAATGATAATGTTATACTTTCCTGATGGGAATTTCCATTGCTTTTTCTTGCAGCCAGGACACTTCAACAGTTGTAGCATTCACCTTACAAAATCTTAATGTAGGAAATATAAAAAAGGAGGTGTTCTTAGTTTAAAAATAGAGGTGGATTCTCATTAAGCATAAAAGAGAAGAGCTTGTGATTAAAATTAATTGTGTCTTTTTCAGGCTGTGGCGGTATTTTCCAAGCTACGAGTGGGGAAATCCATTCTCCAAACTATCCTCAACCTTATAATAACAATACAGATTGTTCCTGGGTCATCCAAGTTGACCACAGCCACAGAGTCCTATTGAATTTCACGGATTTTGACATTGAGAATCACCATTCGTGTAACTATGACAATGTTGAAGTAAGTAACAACAGAAATTTCAAAAGTTTCCTTAATTAGGCTGGTGAAATGCTTGCAAAATAACCTCGTACATAGATGACTGTTATGATGACACCCTTTCCCATTTATAGTGCAGTTTACCACAGCTTGGTCTAAGCCATAGGAGGAACTGCTGACATATATTGCAGATTGCCCACACTCTGCTACAAACTCAGGAGAGAGGGAGTCTACATCCAGAGCTGGCTGATTTTCTTTATGTATGCACTGTGTATTCAGGTGCTCCTCAGCTGTCTGTTTAATTGCTTCATTAGACCCACTGCTCTCTTTAAAGCTTCACATTGCTGGTGGTTTGTGAACTTTCGTTGATGTCACAGAAATTCGAATTGCTGCTCAATCAGTGCACAACAATGAAAAACTCTCCAAGTCTCCACTTGGCCTTTTGGGAGCAGGGACATGAAATCCTGACCCTCGATGTCAGATTGCACTTCACTCAGTACAAAGGCATGTGTGATCAGTTCTAGTCAGATAAAGCACAGTGGCTGTAGCCCAAAATCCAGCTTTCCTCTCCTTGATAAACTGTCATTCACAAAGAACTCAATTTGGCAGGAACTGAGACTCTTTTGAAAACAGCATCAGTTTTAACAACATTGCCTCGTAAAGCTTTTTTGTACTGAACTAGAAAAAAAGGAAATGTGCCCCTATTTTGCTGAGCAGAACTGAGGATTTCATTTGGCCACAAAGCGTCTTTGTACAGTGACTGTTCCTTTTTTTATTTTCTGGTTATGAAGCATAAGGAAATATGATTATGTCTTTTTATTTAAATTATTAACTACATCAGGGGACCATTGAAAAGGAGCTTTCAAATCTTCTGTGCTATGACAAAGGAGTAGGAAGTCAAAGTGCCTGACAGAAACACAGGCTATCTGAGATGGTAGTACTTGTATTAATGCAAATGAACCATTCACAAATTCAGGGCTAAATTCTGAAAAGGCCTGATGTACAAGTTTCTGTTCTAGACCTGATGCCAAGGGATGTTTGCACGTATCTAAACACTTTGTGGAGTACTTGGTTCCATGAGCTCCTTGCAGCTACAGGCACAAGTCTCCCATTACCTTGGGAGACTTATCAGTGGCTGGACAGGACACTGAGTTGTGAATCATTGAAAAGAATCATTCCCTCAGATGGCAGAGGAGATGGCTGTGCCAGAGCTCTTTGCCTGAACGGAGTCTGCAGACCGTGTGCAGTGACACCCCTTGTCCAAAGCTGTAGGAATATCTGTTTGCTTCTGCTGGGGGTGGTGAAGAAGGAAGTTGTCCATCAGCTCCAGCTGTGCAAACACTACGGGAGATTCAAATTTGATGCAGACATCAATCACTGCCCACCAAGTGGCATGTGGTTTGAAAATTGATGAGGAGGATTGCTGGTTTGAAGCCAAGGGATAATGAAGGGATCTGAGGCTTTGGTGTATGAGGTAGAGTTTTTCAGTGCTCACGTAGGGGAACCAGCAGGGCAAGAAAGAAGTAAATGAGGTTTCTTTCACTCCTGGTATGCCAATAATAGGAGAATCACTTCTTACCGACACCTAGATGTGATTTGTGTTCACCTCATTCCGAGACTTGCTATATGCCTCGCACGAGGGAGAAAAGAGTGGGGGGACAGAGTAGCTGGAAAATACAAGTAGATGTCTGACTGTGACTGGTTTAGGAATTGCATTCCAAAAGCTGTGTAAATGGAAAATACAGGCAGCTAAGGAAGCAAGTGGGTTGTTTTTCTCTCCCTGATATAGGAACAACTACCATGTATGAGTAGTACAGTGGTTCCACCCTTTTCTGTTTCTTGAATTTTTACTTATCTGTATGGATTTTATTTGCTCTGTGAGTTCTCTTGGGGCTTCCCTCCACCCTTGAGTGTACCAACGGTCTTTTCCTTCACCCTCCCCCTTCTGGATCCACTCATTTTTCCCTGCATTATGACTCAATTTTTTTTTTCAAATATTTCTACCATAAATTCCTTTCTATGGGGAACACATGAAAATGTGTTTTTTCCCTCTAAGGTTTTCCATTGCATGTGTGTTATGTGAACAAAGTGGGAGGGGGAAAATACTTGTGTCTGCTGCTTCTTGGCTATGCTGCAACTCCATAAAGCCAAGTGCATTTTTCAGTTCTGCTCAGTGATTTTAGATGTGAATCTGAGCACAGATCTAGGTTCATCCAAATGTATTCTGAGCCAGCAATGGTAAATCATGGGATAACTGCCCTGAGCTCCCTCTAGAGCCAGTGGAGGGAGTGCACAGAGAGCACATTTGTCATTCGTTTAGCTTTCTAAATTTAGTTGAGTCCTCTGTTTCTGTGCCTCAGTTTTGTTTCTTATTTGTTCTCAGAACAGATGACCATCCCTTCATCTGCTAAATAAGGGTGTATAGCCTTTCTCTACTCTCAAGTCTAACTCACTTATATTATGTAGAAAGCATAAGATCTTTGAGAAGAGTTTTTGTTGTTACTGTCACCATCCTTGAGTAAATTTTTAATTCCTCTCTGTGTACCAGCCTCTGTGTACTTCTATCTGGACAGTGCCTCACAATGAATTTGTTTATTTGAAGGAAAATGGAGGGAAAGAAATTGTGAATGCACCAATTGCTGTATTTTTGGACCGTGTTTAACCGGTAATGTATCAGATGCTATGCCAGGAGCTCAGGTCAGCAAGAGTTTCAAGTATTTGGACACTAGAGGAGGACATGGCTCAGAAGGCAGTGCTTGTAGCACAAGGTCATGAAAAGGGGAGAGAGAAATAGTTTGTTCTGTCCAGTGAGTTTGATGAAGTAAATGTTATTTTTCTTTCCTGTTTCAGTATAACAAGTAGTACACGGGAATGTGGAAATGTAAGCTTCTGGGAGATGGAGAGGAGGTAGAACTTCATTTATTCCAGGTGCTGGCAAAGAGGATCTTTCAAGAGAGAACAGTTAGAAATATGTGGAGTTTTTTTGGCTCAGAAGACAAAAATTGACATATTTTTGTCATGTGTTTGTGCAAAATTCAGGACACATTTGAAGAAGAAGGCAATGAGTCACTCAGTTATGTTCACTGTGAAAAGGGAATTGCTGCTATGCACAATGCAACTGAAAACTTGGCTTTTAAGTAAGCAGATGCATCGGTTTTCTTTACTCATGCAGCCACAAAAATGCATTTCTTAGATGTTTTTAAAATAACTTTAAGAAACTGCAAAGACACAACTCTTTCCTAAACTAGTGTGTGAATACTGTGGTTTCTGATCTAACTTCAAGCCTGAAATCCTCCTGGTTGTATCCTCAGCTGGGCAGAGGCACACATCAATCAAACCCAGTATTTTACTAGGAGCAGTCAGGCCCTCTCTCTATGCACTGTTGATGCAATGCTTCTTCTCAGTTCTAACATTCAGATAAAATCCTCTCACTACTGTCTAGGGAAAGACACTGCCTTAATTCCTAAAGGTTATTTCTTTTCCCCCCACATTCCATGGTTTGTGGTTTTTAACTCCAGGCAGTCTGATTTATACACAGAAAATATGTGCAGAGGAAGAATAAACACTGCACACTGTGTATTAGAGGGTTGATTGTGGCAGGCTGCCAAGACAGAAGAAAAGGTTGAATGGATGGATGTTTTTGGGTGTCTTTACCAGGTACTCATTTTAACAGGCGTTGCAGACTTAATACTCCATCACAAGATCCCACACAGCTAACTAGTGTTCACAGAATCACAGGCAAATGTTTAATTCATGAGTACAGCATGGACTGTGTAGGGTATGTCAGGGGATTAAGCAGGAGTTTTGTCCCTTGTTTCTTAGCTCTGAGGTTTATTCGAGACAGGTCATCTTTCTCTCAGCTGCTGTTTTCACTAGTGTGCTCAAAAGCCTTTGAATACTGGAGGCAGAAACATTGCATTGTGTTACACAGTCTAGTTAAAAATTTCTAATTCACTGGTGCTGCCTTGCACAGACTCGCTAGAATGGGAGGCATTTTGGAGTAAAAGAAGACAGTTGCAATAAAAAGTATGTATCTTCTAATATGATGGCATTTATATAGCTTTTAGCATCCTGGCTCCATCTCTGAGTACTCTTATTCACATTTTAATCCATATTTTTCTCCAGCAGAGTCATAAATTATATTAAATGATGTGCCTATGGTGGGGCAGGATGTTAATGCTGAAACAGGAACTGAATTCAACTGCCGTTGCTGCCCAGTAGCCCAAAGGCTCTTCCTCTGTGGGTCATGCAACCATTCTGGGAGCTCCAGCACTCCTCACTTCTGAAACCAGGCATTTCTGAAATTGTCCCATGGCTCCAAACACAGCAGCAACAGATCACTTCTGCTGGAGTGCTACTGGGAGACTGAGACTGTGGCCATTTTTCTATCTCTGTGCTTTCTCTTGTCAAAATTTTGATGTTGCTTAAGTTGGTTCTAACTTCTCTGTCTTTCTCTTCCTAGTTGTGAAACAGGAAGGAAACAAAATTATCAGCTGTAGGGGGGAGAAAAGAGAAGAAAGGCATTTGTGGTAAAATTAAAAGTGAAGTTTGTAAACCTATCTTTACTTTCTTCCTCCCTTTTTTTTTTAAATTTTTCTTTACCCTCTGCTTAAATAGCACTTCATGTATATGTGTGTAATTTAGCACTCTAAAACTGTTATAAAACATAGATATAGGACTCTGATCCTTGATGCCAGGTACATGTATCTAAAAAACATAATCCTAGTGACCTTTTATCCAGAGTCATAGCTCTCACTGGTGTACCAGTTGCATGTTAGGGCCAGTTTAGAAAGCTTTACTGAGGCAAGATGTAGGGTTTAACTGAATGAAAGCTACATGGGAACTCATGTTAGCCATTAACAGAAAACAACAAATGTATGGGGACATCTGGATTGTTAAAGGAGAGTTGCTTCAATACCCAATACACATGAAAGAAGATGTTTGCTTGAGGCATTTCTGTTACAAGGGTCACAGTAGCTTCAACCTGAAATACATGCATTTTTTGGAAATTGCTGCTTAAGATAGGCAATGCACAGTTTGTTTGCACTGCCCATAGCAGGACTGTATCAGGATCAAAATATTTGAAACGTAAGAGAGGGAATGAAATAAAAGTCTTTTCAATACTCCCATTAAAAAGAAATACTTCATTTGATCTTTTCATAACAGGTATTTGATGGTCCTAACAATGAAGCACCACTTCTTAAAAGACTCTGTGGAACACAGCATCCTGCTCCTATCACATCCTCCAAGAATCTGATGTACATCCGACTGCACTCCGATGCAACCGTCCAGCACAGGGGCTTCAGTGCTCACTTCACTGAGGGTGATTTCATCATTTACATTAATGCATGTTTATCTAATCACCACTTTGTATCAGACACAGTCTTTCAGCACAGCTGATAATGGAAAGTGTCATTTCTACACGTGCAGCACACCATCACACATTTACCAGGAATGCATTTTTCCAAATTATAGATTAAAGAATTTAAAATCTGAGGATCAATTTAGACTCTTCAATTGGGAAAAAAGATTTCATACTTTTTATAGCAAGGCATCTAGCACACATCAGCTACCTCTTATTCTTCCTCTCCAGAGGGTTAGCTGTCCATAACTGTCCTGAGAAAAATGTGCAACTGGCACTTTCCACAGACCTAGTGACAAAATAACATTTTATATGTCCATCCATGCGCATGAATCTGAAAAGCTATAAAAGAATTCTGTGTGGTGCTGTTGATGAAGTCCATGGATTCAGGCCTGCACACCCTGCCAAACATCGACTATCCAATTTGTGGTGAACTAATTGGTATTTTACATGGTTTCCTTTTTAATAAAAAATGACCCCAACTGGGCAGGATTTTTCATGAAATTACATACTATTTGGTAACTGGTGATTTGCTTTCACTTTTTCTCAATAATTTGGGCAACAGTTTTTCCTCAAGATACAGATATTTAATTGTTGCAGAGAAAATCAGTTTCTTTTCTTTTCCCCTCAGAATTCTCGTCACCATAAATTATTGCTTTTCCCAGAAATGTTTCTTTCTTTGAAAATATTGTGAAAAATTATAAAGAAAAGGAGGACTTTGTATCAAAAAAAATCTCAGAAACCTCAGTTATTGAGGTACTAGTTAGATAGCTAATTAAGCGTTTCTGGCTAGCAGCTATGAGAGCCTATTCTGTTCAGTTTTCTCAGAACACATTTACTGGATTTAGTGCTGCCATGTCTGGTGAGTGAGTGCTCCCTGCCTAGGATGTTAGCAACCCAGCTTCCCTCTTCCTGAGAAAACTCAGTTCTAAGTCCCATCTTTTGTTTGGTGTTTTAGGCAGCACAGCACAATAAATGAATCTCACTCTTTGGTACTCACCTCCTCACCCTGCAGTTCAAAGCAGGTGTGTGTTAAACTCTGATCTGGGCAGTTTGTGAGCAGCCACTTTATGAGCTTATAAATTTATGAACTTAGAGACGAGGCATGGCAGCACTCAGCATTGTCAGCCACAGTTCTGCAGTCAGTCAAGCTCTAGCGTGTGTGCAACACCTCACACAATTGCAGTCTTGCTGACACAGCTCTCAAGAGGATCCCGCCAGTGCAATGTGGTGCCATCCCTGGGTGCTGGAAGGTTGTGGACAGTTACTTGTGATTTTTTCCTTCCTAGCTGCCAACACAGACAAATGACCAGAGAAATGGGTGTATTGCACTACCCTGAAACCAAGTTATTTTGGCCTCAAGACTTCTCTTCTGGGCTATGAGGAGATGAAAACTACCAGGTCTAAAGTCACTCTGGCTTCTCGCAGATGGTGAGCCAGCTGCAGCATGGCTTGTGGATCCCGGTCAAGAAAGTGCACCCAGTGCTGGGAACTAATCCTTAAGTCTCTTCTTCAGATTAAATACTACTGAGAATTTTATCCTCATTTCACGCTGATGTTCCATGTTATGCTTTATGCTTTCGTTTTCACTACAGAATCTAAGTAAGGTGATTTGTATGTATAAATATTTATATATGTATCTATATCTCTGTGTTTCATTCTAAAGCATGTGGAAGTTTCATAGAGTCAGATTCAGCTGGGGCAGCAATTTCCTCTCCTCTGTATCCTGCCAAATACCCAAACAATCAGAACTGCAGCTGGATTATTCAGGCTCAGGAACCATGTAAGTAAAAACATCTTTTATAGTTAGCTGGGGTGACTAACATCCTCATCTTCTTTTCTGTAATAACAATGCAAAATTCCTCCTTTATTTCTTTAGGAAGTTCTGCATCCTGGTAGTTGATGAGTGTGGCTCTCCCAGTCTGTCACAAGTCAGATTTCACTGCAAAAGATTTAGTGCATAGTGAGGAAAACAATTTACAACTTTGTCGTCTTAGCCAATTTGCTGTGACCCAAGTGTTACAATTATAAGTGAGGTGTTGAATACTACGTGATGTTGGATTCATTTGTGAGAAAATCTAAGGGTTTACATATAATTAAAGCGCTTGTATTTAGCTGACCTTATTTTGGTCTGGAGTTTTCAAACTAGAGTTGTGTTACATGAAATCTATGCTGCTAACATTAAAAAAATAGATTGAATAATGAGAAAAGATACACAGAAATTTCGATTTCAAATACAAACAAAAATACATAAATAAACTGGTGTTATGTGCACAGATACACTCTCAGCTATTCATAATTTTACACAGATTTATGATTGCTCATAAACCACTAAATATTTTCCATCAGATACTGGTACTACCTTTAATACCCTCTATTACCTTTACATTGTATAAGATTTCTAAAAAAATTTGGGTATGTTAAATCTTATAATAGTGTCCTGGTATCCTAATTTTAAATAGCAACTCTTCTACTTCAGCTGTACATCTTATATTTAGCCATTGTTGTTAAAACCATAGAATTTTTCAATCATATTTATAAGTTTATTTTGCTAGTTTATAAAACAAATATCAATTTGCCAAGAAAACACCAAAACACAAATCAGGAGATAAGCAATACTTTTTTTAGTGTAGTTACTTATACAAATAGGATGTCCATGGAAAGGACATCGACAAAGCTCTTCCTCACCTATACAATGTTTATTTTTAAAAACAAACTTTCCCTGGATTCATGTTGAAAATTTGCATATGACTGCTGTCTCCTGAATTACATGAGTATGAGGGACCATAAAAATGCTGTATAAGAAGCAGTGACTTCCTCCACTTACCAGCAGGACCACCCCACGCCTCGTGTTACAGCTCCATGTGTACATTACACCGTCGCAAAGCATTACATACATAAATAGCGTACATACATTGCATTGCATATCCAATAGATTTAGCCAGTGGCAGGCCACAGCAGAATTCCTGCTCTGCTTTTACTGGGAAGGCCAACAAGTCTCCTGCTCTGGCCACCCACTGTGTTCTTCCTTTTCGCTGTGTATCCTGAGGACGTGCATTGATAGCTGTAATTGATTGACCAGACGGGACACAAAGGAGCGCGGAACACGCGTACGCAGCTGAATGCCAGTCGGCGGCACCCTGCTGAACGCAGCGCCGGGCTCCACGTCTGTCATTTCAGCTTATGCGAGCCACTTAAACGGGGCCCAGTGAGAAGCAAAATATTTGTATCAAATTCAGCTTGATCAGTGTGGGAGAAAACTTAGTTGTCATCTAAATCATGAAACTCTTTCTGACCCGCCCAAACTGCATGGGAGCCCTAAGGCCAGTAGTAATTTCTGTCCCAGACTGGTGTCAAGGACAGCTTCTCTTCTACCAGCTGTGACTTCACCTTTGCTTATATCAGACAAGCAGGAGTAGTATGAGAGTCAAAAATACCCTGAATAAGAAATCCTCTTTTTCATGATATAGCCTGCAGTCCAAGAGTGTGGAAAATCCAATTCTGTACAAGTATAGCTGAGGGTAGTTAATGATCCTTTGACCAATCCAATTGATGAATATGGAATGTTGCAATATGATGAAAGAAGCGGCTCTTTCTAAGCCTGGAGCAGGGCAGCAGCAGTTCGCATTTGTCCAGATCTATGGTATAGATCGCAAAGGGACAGCAGGTCATGGGTGCATAGAAATAAGTTTTGTTTCTGAATGTCTGTAGATTTTCCATGTTGTATTTGCTAATATTTTCAGTATATAATAAGTTGTCCAGATACAAGGACACTTAGATCCATGTGTGTGTGTTAAATCCTCTCCTACTAAATTTGATTGTACTAGAAATTACTGAAAGGTGAAGACATTTACCAGGGCCTTTGCAGCAAAGGTTAACACATTTCCATCAAATTAATTCAACATATAAGGGAAAAACTACTTCGGATGTTATGCTTTATGGGGACTGATTGACTTCAGGGGAAAAAAACCACATTTGTTTGCATGTAATTATTTCTCTGTGAAATTATAAACTTCTTTCTAAATTTTTACTCTTTGCTGTTACCAGTCAACCACGTCACACTCTCGTTCACTGACTTTGATATTGAAAACAATAGACAAAACTGTACAACGGATTTTGTGGAGATTTTGGATGGGAATAGCTATGAGGCTCCTCTTCAAGGTATTGTACCTTTCCCTTGTGTATTTCATACATATAGAACTACACCCAAGGTAAGCAGGAGAAGGTTTTCTGTGCATGGCCTCCTGCTTCATGGATTTTCTTTGATAACAGAATCTCCTTGGCCTCTCTCGCCAGAGGAGACTGAGAATGGAGAATAAGTCTTCAGTGTGAATGGCAGAGTCCTCCCCAGCTCTGACTATACTCCTACTAACCTGCAGTTTGGTGTTGACTCCAGCTGCCTTTTCCTTCCTCCGCAGCTGAACAATATTGGGAACCAAGCAATGCAGTTTAAACTGAAGTCCAGTTAACTGCACAAAAACATAACATTGAGTTATGTTATGTTACAGCAAATAAATGCAGTCCATGCTAAACATAGGTAAGGAAGCTGCAGATTTCTGGGAGCAGAAAATGGTTTTTCCTCAAGCCACGGAAGGATTAATTTTTCTGCTCTTTCCTGAGTGAGTTTTCTATGGCTTTCTTCTGACATCTCTGGACAAAACCATCCCTTTCAAGTGCCAGGAGCAGCCTGAAGCAGCAAAATTCAGAGCCCTGGTCACAGGGTGGTCCTAACTCTCCTCATATCCCCAGGGCTGCCTCTAATTCCTTTCTGGGAAATTTGGACTATCTGTTTCTTACTATGTTCTCCCTTACTCTGCTTTTGTACATGTTCCTTTGTCAGGAGTGGGGCTGCAGTCAATTTAAATGGTTTGTAACTAAGAGCAGAATTCATTTTTGGTCTCCTATCCTTGGCTTTCACTTGCCAGAAGGACTTTTCAGTACTTAAATGGGACATGTAAGAAAGATGGGGAAAAACATTTTAGAACGGCCTATTGAGATTGTCATGGTTTTAAGCTAAAAGAAGGTAGATTTAAACTAGATATAAGTAAAAAAATTTTTACAGTGAGGGTGGTGAAATAACAAGTTGTCCAGAGAATTGGTAGATGCCCTGGAAACATTCAAGGTCAGGCTGGATGAGGTTCTGAGCAACCTGATCTAGTGGAAGATGTCCCTGCTCATTAGAGGGGGATTGGACTAGATGACCTTTAAAGGTTCCTTCCAACCCAAAGTATTCCATGATTCTATGATACTAGCTGCTATCTTTCTTTTTACTGGCAGGTGCCTTTTTGCTAGATCATGATTCATATTCATAATCCCCATGTTACAATCCATTACAGGAGAACGGGTCTGTTATTTTTCACTTGCTTTTTTTTCATCAGAAACCAACTGAGTGAAATGGAAACTGCTGTCAGATATATTTGATAGGTTTTGTTGGGATTTATTTCCAATTAGGCAGTAATTTCTCATTCTTTTCATTGTCATTGAGGGAACTCAGTGACAGAATAGCCAGTGATGAGGGTGTCTGGAGTGCAGGAGGTCCTTTTTCTATTAAAAAAAATTGCCACAAGAGTTGAGTTTTGTGCAAATGAAATGGAGTATTTCATTTTTATGTAGATTGAATTGACAACTGCAATTTTAAGCAACAAACGTTACTCCTGCTTGTTGTCAGGCATTAACTCCAAATGTTGAATTAGTAGGAGTAATTACATGCTGAACACTCATTTTTTCCCTCTCTGGCTTGCTCTCTTTCAGGCCGTTACTGTGGCACTACTATGCCACATCCTATCACTTCTTTTGGTAATGCCTTGGTGGTGAACTTCATCTCCAACAACAACATTACTGCCAGGGGCTTCCATGCCACCTATGCTGCATCGTCATCATGTAAGTCCATACGACAGGTGCTACTTCCTTATGCCTCTGACTTTTAAGAAAAAGAACAAATCCTTTACCTCTTTTTCTGTCTGCCATTCGATTTTTTAACCTTCCCTGTTGCACTTCTTCTTTTTGGCCAAGTCTCAGCAACTATATCAACAAGCAAAGAACAAAGAGACAATTAGAAATGCTTTCTTGATTAGCAAATGCTCTGGCTCTTTCAAGNCTTATGCATGTATCTGTGGCACCGGAAAAGGCAAAGAAATGGATTATTTCAATTTTTTTTTTTTTTTTTTTTTAATGCCATCCTTTCCAAGCCTGTACTGTCTCTTTCTTGTTGCAGCCTGCGGGGGTACTTTCCACATGGACAGAGGAGCTTTCAACAGCCCTGGCTATCCTGAGCCATATCCACTCAACAGCGAATGTGTCTGGACAATCCTCAGCTCCCCTGGCAACCGGCTCCAGCTGTCCTTCATGTAAATGCATTGCCAGGGGTTATTATTCAGCCTTTAACAGACCTGAAGGAAGGATGCTCTGTGTTTATTAGGAAATGTAATTACTGAATGATAAAGCTGAAACATATTTTTAGAGTAACTTGGAAAGAGAACACAGGAGGAGTTAGTGACAGCTTGCAATCAGTGTTTCCCTGTCTTAGTCATTGCGTATATTAAGGCATATATAGCATTATATAAATAGGTGGTTTATTATTTGAGCAGCATGGGATGCTGAAGAAGCCAGTTCTCTCTCACTTATAAACAAGAAGAGGAAATTTAACATCACTCTGCCTTTTCATTACAAAGGAAATTCCTTACATTTACAATGTAAAGATTCATTTTAGTGTTTGTTATATAGCTGATTAATATAAAGGGCCTAGATATTCCACGCATTGTAGGGTTATACCTCTAGAGGGATCTTGACACGCTTGAGAGGTGGGCTTATGCAAACCTCATGAAATTCAACAAATTCAGGTTCCAGATCCTATACCTCGGTTGGGGCAATCCCAAATACACCCACAGGTTGGGCAGAGAAGTCATTTAGAGCAACCCTGTAGAGAGAGACTTGGGGGTGATGGTTGATGAAAAACTCAGCAAGAGCCAGCAATGTGCACTCACAGACCAGAAAGCCAAAGGAATCCTGGGCTGCATCCAAAGGAGCGTGGCCAGCAGGTCGAGGGAGGATTCTGCCCCTCTGCTACGCTCCCATGAGACCCCACCTGGAATGTGCATATGGTTGTGTTGCCCCCAGTGTACGAAAGACACGAAAGCCACGAAGTTGAAAAGGGGACTGGAGCACCTCCCTTGTGAAGACAGGCCGAGAAGGTTTGGGCTATTCAGGCTAGAGAAGAGAAGGCTGTGTGGAGACCTCATGGCAACCTTCCAGTATCTGAAGGGTGCATACAAGAAAGATGGAGAGGGACCCTTCATCAGGAACTGTAGTGACAGGACAAGGGGCAATAGCTTCAAACTGAAAAAGGACAGGTTTAGATTAGATGTTAAAAAGAAATTCTTTACTGTGACAGTGATGAGGCACTGGAACAGGTTACCCAGTTGTGGTTGCCCCAAACCTGGCGGTGTTCATGGCCAGACTGGATGGGGCTCTGGGCAGTCTGGTCTAGTGGAAGGTGTCCCTGTCCATGGCAAGGTGTTTGGAACTACTTGATCTTTAAGGTCCCTTCCAACTCAAAACAGTCTATGATTCTCTTCTGAGATTCTAAAATTGATATTAAACTCTTCAAAATTTCTCCAACAGTTAAGGCAGAGGATCTACAACAGGAATCAGGAGAATACGTGACGGAATTTTGTTTTCCCGTCAGCAAACTAACTTTCCTTTGAACACTTCTGGCAGGAAAGTCATGTGGAGAATAATGTGGAGTCCTTTACCAGGGCTTTTAGGTCGTTCTTTACCCATGAGGTAGATTTCAGAGCCTCTGAATTTCCGAGCATCAAACAGTGGCTGCTGCCAAGAGAGAGAGCACTGACCTTTAGCAAAGCTTACGAAGAATGAGCAGGAAAAGAAAAGTAACTCTGAAACCTGCATTTGCAGTTAATCAGAACCAAAGGAAAATTTTTCTGGTAACACACTGACTGCATAAGGCACGACTTGTTAGGCATGTACTGATTCACTAATGCAATGAAAAGGACATTGTTTTCCTCCGCTACTCACTGAAGCAGAGAAAAAGTACTAGAGCCTAAAAACATTTTCCAAAATGTTTTCCAAAAGCCTGAAAACATTTTTTAAAAATGCTACAAAATAAGCAATAACTTTTCAGGAACAAACCAAAATTCTAGTTTTCTGCAGAAACTTTCTGCAGAACATATATTCACTTATATAAAGTGACACTGAGTAGATGTTAATTCTTTTTCTTCAGTTACACATACCTGAAAGGCAAGCTGAAAATACTGGAAAGCATGGAGTAATTGTGTTAGAAAGCATTATTTGTTTTATTTCATTTAATATTAGGGGGTTATAAAATTTTGTTGGCACAAGTCATCCATTTTCTTCAGCTCAGTCTGAACTGAAATGTCTGTTTTGTAATGTGAGGGTTAGCTTTAAATTGTGCTGAAATATATCCAGATGAGTGGTTGGAAGCATTTCACAGCATGGTATGCTGAACACATATGGCTATATTCAAATCTGAAAGGGAGAAGTTGTTACCAGAAAATCAGAAAGCACAAATATATGAGGCATTGGTTATTAGAGACACTCTCTGGAATCTTTGCTATATAGTCATAGCCTGCTTTTAAAAACCGTGTTAGTTTACATTAAAGCATTTCACTTAGAACAACAGAGAATGATTTTTAGAATATATTTAGCATTCAGCTTGGTGCAATAATTAAGAATTTATCATTGATTACTATATCCCATTCCTTTTCTATGGAAAAAGGTAGTTTAAAAGAGTTGATAACAATCCTTGTTATTATTTTGCACACCCAGATATGTGAAACTCAGAGAGGCTAGAGAAACAGTAATATTTTATAATTCTGGAGAAACTGCTAAGGGATTTCTGAGCTCTGAGGTGTTAACTACTACTAAATCAGCGAATGTTTTCTCACCACAGAGTGTGCTGAAATAATACACATATGAAGGGGCTAAAATATTCACCCAACACTCACTGGATTTACATTAAAAATCTGGATTATACCTCAGGGCTTTCTGTGTTTCATGGTTGTTCTTGGAGAACTAAGAAATTTTACAAGGGTTTGAGAAGTCTTTAAAATGTGTAACTCTGCACACTGAAGCTCTGTTATAAAATAAGGGGCTGGAAAGAGAGAGCGCTGTATTGGTGGCCTTGGCAGGTGATGAGGGTTTTGTTGCTGCCCTTTTCTTAACTCTTACAGTAGGATACCAGCTACAGTGGGATTAATGGCCTGGCAGGCCACACTCTGAAGTATGTGCCAGTCATATGCATGCTAATGCTCTTCTACTGCTATTGAAACAGAGCATTTCAGGTGGAGAATAGTAATGGCTGCACCAAAGATTACCTGGAGATTCGTGAAGGGAATGATACAGGCACACTGGCTGGACGATTCTGTGGGAACTCCTTGCCTTCAAATTATACATCAACTGTTGGACATATCCTGTGGGTCAAATTTGTCTCGGACAGTTCAGGCATGGATGTTGGCTTCAGGGCCACCTTCTCTCACTGTAAGTAGATGTAATTTGATTGAAAACTATCGTTCTTTCATAGTACTTCCAAAATGATTCTAAAAAGTGGTTGTTTGGCCCTGTAAAGTCTATTAGAAAATATTTGCTGATGTCAAAAAGGTTGTAAATTCACTCAAAAATTTTTTTGTAAAATATCTGCTGAATGTAAAGGGATACTCTAAAACATGCCAGAACAGAATTCATTTGCATGTAAGTATGCTAAATAATTTTGTAAGTGTATCATATTTATTAGGCAATTGACAAATTAAGAAAAAGTATTTCTTTCACGGCATTCCATTTTGCTTTTTGAATATGACAGTGTCCATCTTCTGGTTTGGATCTAGATGACATCAACCAGGGAGCGGAATTAAAAAAAAGGAAACTTGGCCAATTTATAGATCCGAAATTTCAAGGGACCATTGCCAATATCAGTCTGACTTGCTGCAGGAACAGACGGCTGAAGCTAAACGTCCACAGCCATTCCGATTATGCAAGCTAAACTTCTAATAATTTTCCTTATTTTGAGATTTTGACTACTCATTTTCAAACTAACTTATCAATAGTTCAGACCTAAATGAAGTCAGAACCATTTTTTACCAGAACATGCAAAGGCATTTTAAAAAAAACAAACTATTTAATGCTTTTGGGTAGAAATGAACACAAAGTAGTCAGAGTCAGGGAGGAGTTTAGATGTGTTGTCTTCCCACCTCTCCTACACATAGACCCAAGTGGCTCAAATGGGTAATTTCCTTCAGAAAAGAGAACACTACATCCCTCAAAACAAGAAAATAATTAGATGTGCATCTTAGGACTGTCTGAGACATATCTTACAGCCTTACAGCACTGTGTAGTCCTAAGTAAATTAAGTCAGATGGGCCCCAGTGTTTCTTTTACTCTATCTGAATTAGAGGCATTACTTGTCTCTTTCTGGCTTTTCAGTGTATGGAAATGACATCGTGGGAGACAGAGGACAAATAGCTTCACCACAGTGGCCCAGAAGTTACCCTCACAATTCCAACTACAAGTGGCGGATAAGTGTTAATGCTTCACAAGTTATCCATGGCCATATCCTGCAAATGGATATCGAAAATCATCCCAGGTGCCAGTATGACAATCTAAAGGTAATTTCATTCTGAGAAGTTATTTTATTTCAATCAACTTGAGTAAAATGGATGAATAGAGAAACATACAAGAGGAATGGGAAGCATTTCTGAGTATTTGGTGTGGCTTATTGGTTTTGCTATGTTTTCTTTCCAATAGTTATTATTTTTAGGAAGAGTTACATACTTTTTGGCTCCCTAACATCTATTTCCAATCTGTAAGTTTGAAATTTACTAAAAATAAGTCTGCAGTGGTACAATCCTGAATATTAGTATTCAAGAATTTCAGGTCAGATACCAGACTGAAATTTGCTCTCTTCTGATTCAGTTAAGTACAACAGTGATAACAACATCTCAATGCTTCTAAAAAATATAGTTATTTTAAAATCTTACAGGGAACAATCCTTTACTTGTGCCTTCTTTGCTCTCTGCGTCAGTAATGTTGCTGGTAGCAGTAGAAAGGTGCCTCTTTCTTCCAGTTCGATTGTTCTTCTGTACACCCCGTAATACAGTCTAGCCAGGTTATAAAACAGAATAATGGAATAGTTTGGAGTTGAAAGGGGCCTTTTACAGGTCATCTAGTCCAAGCCCCCTGCAATAAGCAGGGGCTTCTTCAATACAGCACTCGTGGTGCTAAGCAAAATGGAGCAATAGAGGACACAACTTTTTTCTGAACTTAGCTAACATAACCACTTAAATAAGGTAAATCTCTTCTTGCTTTTTTTTTTTTTAAAAAGCAGTTAATTTGTCAATTATCCTTTTTTTATATTTGAGAAAGTTAATACTAGTTCTATATTTTCAGTTCATTATTCATTTACTGATATTCAAATGTAATATTAGGTCAAAAGGGAAATAAAACTTTCTCTTTCATCTCATGTCATACATTACCAGCATTTTTTCCTCCTAACTCAGCCTGCCTTTCTTTGTCCCTTTGAAAGCAAAATGAGTTTCTTAAACCAGCTAGACATTTAGTGAGTGTAAATCAGCCTGACCTTTAACCTGACTCAAGGATCAGATTATTAATGTAATATTAATGTTTATGTAATATTTCCTAGCTTTCTCTACTGGACATTTTTAGTGAATGGTAGATGACAAGAACAAAATAGGCTTGAAAGGTGGCAAAGAAGAAACAT
This sequence comes from Rhagologus leucostigma, assembly GCA_013397725.1. Lineage (NCBI taxonomy): Eukaryota > Metazoa > Chordata > Aves > Passeriformes > Rhagologus > Rhagologus leucostigma. The sequence goes on along the minus strand of VZTD01002528.1, from coordinate 734,517 downwards.
CTTGTAACCAGCCAAGATTCTGGCTTATAAATACATACAATGAAAAAAAATATTTCTGCGTATTTATCTGATAGAATTCAAAACATATATTTGTTCCTCAGTGAGGGAAAAAAAGAGAAAGGAAAAAAAGAAAAGTAATTAATTTTCTTTTCACTGCATGTCATGGGGGTTTTTTTCCCGTCAATGATCAAAATTGTACCTGTGGACTTTTTTTAATGTGGGATGCCATTCTATGTCCCCAAAGAGCAGCCCTGTGATAGGGAATGAGCTGAATTTGGTGGCTTCCATTCAAATCCTTGTTCCGTGAAAGTTTCGCATTTAACAGCATATAATGGAAAGGGACATTTCGTTCTCTTTTTATAAGAGAAGTTTCTCGCTAACTTGGATTTGCTGAAAGATCCCTCACTCATTTAAAGAGGGTAATTTTCTCCTTGGAAATTTGCTGAGTATGGGGCAGATGAAAATCTGTCTCTGTGAGGAACAGCACCATTCTTCTCTCTGCAGGTGTATGATGGGCCCACTGTTCATTCTCGTCTTATTGAAACATACTGTGGTGCAGACCCTGCTTCTTTTGCATCCTCTGGCAGTTCGATGACAATCCAGTTCCGGTCAGATTCATCTGTGACTGGAAAAGGCTTTCTTTTGGAGTGGTATGCAGTGGATGCTTCTGCTGTTACACAGACCATTGCTAGAGGTGGGTTTTCAGTGGGTTGCACAGTTACAAGTGATACAGCCAGTGATACACTCAACTTTGCTTCAAGAACTCCAAACCATCTTCCCCACTAGAGAAAGCTCTAGCTATTGACGAGGGAAAGCTTTCAGTGACATTTTAATGAAGCATTTTACTAGCTTTTTAAAACAATTTCTAGGGACTCTCAGATATACTAATTTACAGTATTCGAAAAATAAGCATGTTGCTAGAGGATCATTTTTCTTTACACAGGTATTTCATTAAATCTAAACATTGATATGCCTTCATGGAAAATTATCCCTCTTGAAAAACCATTCTAAATCGTTGGCCGTTGTGATCTGAAAACAGCACAACAACTCATGTTGAACTGTGGTAGATGCTCTTAGGTCTTTTGCTAAATATTCCCTATGGTGAAATAGGTCACATCATTGCTGCAGCAAGTGGCACAGGAACTTCCTCACAGATGAGGATTTTGAAGTTTTATACTTCCAATCTGAACTGAATTCCTGCATTACTGTAACTACACACATCATCACTGCACCCTCATTGTGCTTAATTATAGGACTGTCATCTTATATTACATGAGGGGAGTGTTCTGTTTAAAAAGAGGATGCTTTCTTTTTTTGTCTTGTTGTCCATGACAGGCGCATGTGGAGGGGCTGTAACAACTGAAGAAACACCTTCATTCCTCTTCTCACCGGGCTGGCCAATGAATTACAGAAATCTTGAGGACTGTATGTGGCTTATCAGAGCTCCTGGATCCACTGTGGAATTCAATATCCTGGCACTAGACATAGAATCTCACAGCTCATGCAACTATGACAAACTAATTATCAAAGATGGTGAGAAGCCAATCTTGCCCTACCCTTACAGGATGCAGTAGAGACCCAAGGTCCAAATACCTCAAATTCTCATCTCCACTGAGCTTAAGCAATCTAGATAGCAATGGGAGCATGCCCTGAAACAGTACTCTTCCTCTATTCTGAGACATTCTGCTAGTTAACATAAAATTAGAAAAGTCTAGCAAAATATTTGGTGATCTATAAAAATATTTCTAAATCTGTAAGGGGTTAAAGGTCTTGAAAAGCACCTTACTGAAAGTGTGAGCCACAGCAACAAACAGGCAAATGTGGACTGATTTAGTTTTAACACTAACATGTTCTTCTCATCTCAGGAGACAATAGTTTTTCCCCAGTACTGGCTACCCTGTGTGGACGAGAACCTCCTGGGCCAGTAAGATCAACTGGAGATGCAATGTTCATCCACTTCATGTCGGATACAAGTGTCACTGGAGCTGGTTTTAATGCTTCTTATCACAAAAGTAAGACTTGTTTCTCTTCTCCTCCAGATAAATGTTTGCCTTGCTAACAATGGGGTAAAAGACACTGGCATTGTTAACAGCTGTCTACAATCTAATTAATCACACATCTAATTATTTATCTCTCATGAATGTGTGTTAATAAATGTCTGACTCTACAGAGGCAAAATTTGCTATTTTCCCAGCTATATAATGCAACAAAGCATGATTCAACCAGACCAGTCACTTCTCAGAAAGAAGAAAAGCATGTGCCTAAGTTTATAACAGCTCAGCTGAAGGGTGAAAGAATGCTCAACTAAGAGAGAGAAATAAATGACTCAAAGCAGAAAGAGACAAGTGCAGAAAGCTGTATAAATTCCAGCAGGAATGTCAGCGATTTCCAGCAACAGTCCTCCCACATGCACTCAGGAATGATAAATCCCTGAATAGGCTGAGGCACCAAGGAAGGTGTTAGGGCAACAGTGACAATCAGGGGAAGTTTTTCTGACTGGCAGCTGGAGTAGATGGCAGTGGTTTGGTCCATGGCTAGGAGCAATGTCCTCAGACAGGGTAATGATAAGGTCATACCATCAGAGGTCCTTGACATTGCTGCCTGCTTATTCATCTGCTAAGCCTGAGAACAGTCTCACTGTCGGGAATTTCGGTGCGTGTTTTCTTGCAATCTATAAGCTTGTGTTTTGGGAGATCATTCATCAGATGCATTGCTATATGCCCCTCAGCTCTTCATACACTCATTTCAACATTTATTTTTTACCCATCACATCTTTTAGGAGACAGGGTTTTTCTCGAAATGAATAGGTGAATATTTGATGCTAGTATTTTTCTCTTTGCCTCAACTTTTAACTTTTTTTTTTTCAGGTTGTGGAGGCTATTTGCACACAAGCAGCGGTGTGATAACATCCCCCAACTACCCTCAAAACTATTCTCCTAATCTAAATTGTTCCTGGCATGTAATGGTAACCACTGGATTTATCATTGCTGTTCATTTTGAACAGCCTTTCCAGGTTAAGAGTGAGGATACTTCCTGCATCCTTGGAGATTACATAGAGGTGAGGTTATTGGCTGGGTCACCAAATCTTCAAAGCTGTTAAAGCTACTGAACCTTACAGATTTCAGGGTCAGTAAAGCAGCTCAGGATGTCACAGGGTGCAAACACCAAAGAGAAATACCAAAGATGACATTTCTCTCTATCTCACTCTCTGTCTCTTTTATTAATGTGCATTAATTAACCACTAGTTTATTAATTTCCCCTGTGGCTGGAAGCATTAAGACGGTGTTTGCTCAAACTTTACATTCCAGGGCTGTTTGCTTGAGTAACTTTAGCAATTTCTGTTTTAGCTGAAGAATGGGTTAGATAATGCTGCCCCACCTTTGGTGTCTGGAAGAGGGAATGGACGGTTTTGTGGGAGCAGCCCCATCTCTACCATGTACACCACAGACAATCAGCTGTTTGTCCGCTTCACTTCTGACAGCAGGAATGAGGGTCAAGGATTCAAACTGAAATACGAGGCTAAGAGTCTAGGTAAGTCTAGGTAACAAACTTAAATTCTGCGGCTTATACACATGTAACTTGGAGTTTGCCCTCTTAAAGGGTATTTTTGTTCTGAGGCCCAACCCTGGTAAAATCAGATGTCTGCAAAAATGTCCTGTAGTGCATGACTTCTGATCTGACATTCAGATTTCTCCTTTTTAAAGAGTGTCAGGTTCAGGTCACAGAACCTGAAGATATTAAGTATAGATTTAAAAAAAAAAAAGGAGACCCTTTAGTAGGGAGGTAGCATCTACAGTTAGGAAGAGATGTTAAAAATTCATACAGGAAAGGAAAAAAATCCTGGAAACAAGAACATTATTTTGAACATTTAGTACCCAGTGCAAGTGCTAAATGAAGTAAGGAATTTTTCAGGGTAGTGTGTCTAGAAAAGTGGCAACATTTCTCACAAGTTTTACTCTGAACTGAGAAAATAACATTAATTGCCAAAGCTAACTTTTTTTTGAAAGAATGGACAAAATTGAGGCCCAGATCCCAGGAGTAAATCACAAACTTGGCATTTGCAGTTATCCCACTGTGTTGATAACACTCACCACTTGGCACACCTGTTGAACAGTATATCTAAACAACTAAGGCAACCTGCCAATCAGCTCAAATCTTTAAGTGCTTGATTTCTGCCTATTTTCCTTGCTGCCCCAAAGAATTAGCATTACATTAGAGGATTCATGAGGGGAATAGGTGAAGCTGTACAATAGCATTTCTACCACTTCAATTTATGGAATTGTGTTAAACCAGTATTGCTAGAATATAGAGGTGGTTTGGGACAGAAAGGTTCTGGTCAAAATAAAGATATTTTTGTCAGGTAAAGGACCTGAACAAATCCTCGTGTGTCCTCTGGCTGGCATTCCTCACACATTCATTATTATCTCAAACAGATATTTCAGTTCCTGGAAAGTAGATGTTGGGGATAATTCACAGAAATATTGATGGGTCTGACTTGTGGACTTCCTAGCTCTTGGGAATTGGGATAGGAGCAAGGCAAGAAGTAAGTTTTCTGCTTGTTTTAGAAGCAATCCAAGGAAGAAATAATACAGCTTAATTCAGGGCTCTGAACATTTGGAAATGAGGATGGCTAGGTAAGCAGAAGCACAGGAATATAGGATTCTACTGCATTAAAATGTTTTCCCAGAGTAAGCAATAAAATACATTTGTTTTTTGATGTAACTATATGACATCAAAAGGAAACTGTGTTGGAATATAGTCATAAGTCATATTTTTGATGCCTCACCCATTTCCTTTTCATATTGTTTTTTACTGGCGATCTTTTCTTTCCCAGCCTGTGGAGGGAACATTTATATCAATGATTTCAACCCCAGTGGATATACATCTTCCCCCAACTATCCGAGCAATTACCCTCTGCATGCTGACTGTGTCTGGACAATAACTGCTCCCAATGGACATGCAGTAGAGCTGCAATTTGAAGATCAGTTTTACATCGAACCTTCACCAAAGTATACATCCACATTTTTTTGCCTATGTTTCTTCAGAGACTCCATTCTGATTTTTCTTTATCTTTTACTTTCTCTAATTGCTCCCAGAGAACAAACACTTCCATATTTAAAATCAAATGGGGTTAAGAAATTTTGAGACATCACTGAAGCTATCAGGTTTACATTCCTAGCACTTTCCAGTGCATAACAGAAATCAGTATGACAGAAAAAGTGGAAACATCTGTGGTAGAAAGGTGCTTTCTGTAAAATCTCTGCCCTATAGTCCTTTCATATTCAGGTTTTCAGTCATTTGGACTCTTGGGTGCTTTTAAAGCCAATAGATTGCCACCATGACACTTTGCCTCCCTCCTCCATTGCCTGGCTGCTGGTTTGCAGTGGGTCTACACATTTTGCACTCCCTGCCTGAAGCATAAAACAAGGCTATTTTGCAGCTGATGTAACTTCATTGATTAGAGGCTGGACTACTGAAAGGCAGAGGTGAGCCTGTGAAACCACATCCAGAAAAAATAGTGAAGGATGGAGAAACCCAAAGGTGTCCTTTCTGGCTTCAAGGACACTGCACCATTCTGAAGACAAAGCTTGTAGTTAAGATATTTTGGGTCTTTGTATGCCCACCTAATTAGACCCCAGAAATGAATTTTTATTCCCTTAATCTGTCTTCTTGTTGTCCCTTGATTCAACATTCGTCAGTGAGACTTAGTAGGGAATATCTGCTGAATCTGAATCCTGCCAAAAAAATGTAGTAAAGATGGTCCCAACTACATTGCCAGTGCTGTTCATTTTCCTACCCAGAATTTGCTCCTGTCATATCTGATCTGATCATAGACTGAGTTTTGGATGAATCTTTCTCAATGTTTCTAGCACTTCTTTTGATTCAGTTGTTACATAACTGCAAGGGACTATGATCCTGTTGATTCTGTCCTGGTCACATGGCATGGAAACCAATCTAATTCACTACAGCTTCGTGGCTTTGTTCATGTACTGGAATGATTTTGAACCAATACTGCCATACGTTGAAAAGAAAATTCTCTCCTCTTCCAGCTGCACTTCCAGTTACCTAGAGCTGCGCAGTGGCGCCGACTCCAGTGCCCCCCTCATTGCCAGGCTGTGTGGAGGTTTGATGCCAGGCTCACAGAGATCCTCAGGAGCTGTCATGTACCTGAGGTTCAGGTCTGACAGCAGTGCCACACACGTGGGATTCAATGCTAAATACTCCATTGGTAATGCTTGCACTTATCAGTTTCTATGATTTTAAAGAAAATTTTGGTCTCAAGTGTTAGACTTTTGTAATAGGGCTTAAATCAGACCTGTGGGGTAGGAGTGACAGGTACATGCTGCTTTCAGTTACTGTTAGAGCTAAGGCATCAGAATATCAGCATGTTCTGCACCTAGCAAGAGATGAAAATTAGGGAAATATTAATGGGAAAGCATTCATAGACCAGCAGCAGCAGAAACAAGTACTGGATGACCTCTTGTCAAAGCCAGTTATCAAAGGAGCAGTAGAAAAAAGGTCAATGTGGATAAAGTCGTGTAACATGGTTTGATTTTCAGCATGCAGACTTAGTGCAACTTTCATGAGCAGGGATTTGAAGGTGAATGCAAAGATCAGCTAAGAACTGGCAGTAGAAGAACAAATTAGGAGCTTCTCTATGTAAATGTAAATCAATCTATAATAACAAAGCTGCTAGACAAATAGGGGCAGCATAATAATGGACTGGAAAAGGAATGAGCAATGAGAACCATTATTTGTCATCTGCGAAAAGAAATACTTTAAAGTTACTTGCTCTCAAGCTGCAAAAACAGGGTTAGAAAGCACTAGAAAAATTTTAAAATTCAAGAAAAAATAGTCCTTGATCAGATTCAGAAATATGCTACTTTTTTGGGTTTGATAATGTTAATAATCTTCAAATAACAGCCATTATGTTAGTACCACTCATATAGGAAAGTCTAGGACTGTTAATTTCTCAAAGGCAAAGTAGTGAGCTATATTGTTTTACACAGAATTCTGCTGATTGCATTAGATGTGAAACACTTAAGCCAAAATAGAGTGCTATCATATTTCTGAATGTGAAAACTGAAGAAACTTGCATATGTACATATATTTGTTAGTATATAAAGCCATAACTTACATTTAACCATAACAGATTTACAGTATCTTAGCTGAATGCCAGTCATCCTGAAACAAAGCACTAATGAATCAAGGAAGTGACAGTATGAACACAGCTGTTATTGCCATGGAAAGATTGTAACTGACAGACACAGAAACCACTGTAAAAAAAATCCAGTAAATTCCAGCTGAGAATATTGTTTCATAGAATCATAGAATATCCTGATTTGGAAAGGAACCACAAGGATAATCAAGGTCCACTCCCTGCACATGACCACTCCAAGAATCACACCATGTGCCTGTAAGCACGTTTGCTGTAAGCCTTACTACTACAAATTTATGTTTGCAGGTACTGCAGAGAAATGAGTGTTCAGAGAGAGACAATTAAAAATTAATAGCTGTTTTACACCCTGTGTAGTGATTACTCACTAAGGCATCACAAGGAGTGAACAGGAAGGGATGAAAGGAAAAAGGAGGCTGAACTATAACTGTTGACCCAAACCAGAAGTCAACTTTTGTCTGTCATGAAAAATTTAGATTCACATTTAGGAAGTTTCATTTCCTTTTAATTTATCTGATACATCTTTGCAAGGTTTTCTGGGAAATACGGACATGGGTAGAGGTTAGATTGAAAACTGTGAGTTTATTCAAATTATGAGAGATATGAAAGAGAGGAAGGGATGCTTGCAGTGGTTGGGTGTGGTGGGGGGGTGTGGGGGTGTGAAAAAAACAAAAACAAACCAGCAACCAGGACTGATTGAATTAGATTGAAAACATGGAAGATTTTGCATTGGAAGGCAATTCCTGTTTTATTACCACAGTTAGAGAGCAAGTAATTTGTACCTTACCTTTAAGTCTTATTTAGGAGAAAGACCATCTCTCTGAGATTCTTCAGCCAACCAAACAATATTCTTCCTTTTGCAGCTCTCTGTGGTGGGACAGTGATAGGACAAACTGGTATGATCGAAAGCATTGGGTATCCTGACCTTCATTATCAAGACAACCTGCTGTGTGAATGGTTTCTGCAGGGTCCCAGGGGCCACTATCTTACCATCAGACTAGAAGGCCTAGATATTCAAAACTCTTCCGAGTGCACAAATGACTTCGTGGAGATCCGAGAATACAACGCTTCTGGTCTGAGAATTATTCCGGTGTTTGTCTTCCCCTCCCTAGTACTACTATGAAACCTCACCAGAGGTTCCTGAAAGCATTTCTCTTTGGGTACAAAGTGAGCCTTTTCAGTGTAGAGTATTTGCTTGTGTCTGCCTTGCTTACTAATGCAAAGTAAGGCAAACAAAACCCTTCTGTTTGCCAGCAATAACTTGATTCTACTAGTTTACTCCTGCCTGTCCAATTAAATTGGAAAGTGACCCTTCAATATAAATATAAATAATATATTGATATAAATTTCTCTTTCTCTGTGTGATTTTTGCAGGAAATTTGTTGGGCAGGTACTGTGGTAATACTCTCCCTGATGCTGTGGACACCTCTGACAGTTTCGCTTATGTCAAATTTGTCACTGATGGATCAGTCAACTCCCGAGGATTCAGACTGCGCTTTGATTCCAGTACTGAAGGTTGGATTTGTAAGGTTGAAATATACTCTCAGGAGGCAACTTATACCACAGACCATAGTTGGACTAATACGGCATATATTATAGATTACTTGTTCTTGGAGTGGTGTGTATTTGCTCTTCAGTTTAAACTTGGGAGGGACGTATGAATAGAGCTCTCTGGCAACAACTTAGCTGAGCTGAAACTTGGTGAAGCAAGCAATCTCCTGCTATAACAGATGTTGCCATCAGTGGCACAAGGAAGCACACTCTTCCACACCTTTTTCTTCAACAGTCAGTCGAGGGATGTCCTAACATATCCTTCCCACATCCCTCTTCATAAGTAAGATCAGCTTATTCTGGTGTTCAATGACCCTCACAGGGAAAAGTGTTTTCATATGTTCAGGTGAAATTTCATGTGTTTCAGTTTGTGCCCATTGCCCCTTTTCCTGAGCACAATTACTTCAAAGAGCTGTTCTAATCAGGACTGAGGACACAGACGTACTCCTGCTTCACTCTTCTTTCACCGTCTTCAATGTCCATGCAATGCTTGTCCTACCAAAATATGGCTACTTTTTCAGAAATTCTTTGCAATAGTCATCTTGAAAAATCTCTTGCTGACCCTTCTTAACTCCTTCCAGCTCATTTAAAAGTTCAGCTGAAAGCTTTCTTCATGTTTGATTCTGCAATAAAACAGCAGAGGAGGAAACAATCTCCAAAAGAATGTTATTACACTCCTAGGATCCTGTTATGCAAACTTAGAAAAGAAACTATATTACCAAAAATTTAATGCAGGTGGATGAACAGACTGTTCTGCAGAATCTGTGAGCATGAGGAAAGGGACTTCCACTACACTCCATTAAACTATATCGCTCTATTTTAAAAGGAAACTGAGGGTAAACTGGTAAAATTGTGTCATAGGTTTCAGGAAAAATGCACTCTGTGTCCAGGACCTTCACTGTTCTTTCCTCACAGCACAGTTTGATATTCGTTACAAAGACAGGAAAAGCACAAAATAACTGTACTCAAAAGTGTTGCTTAAAATACCTAAAAAGCTTTTTCTCTACCTCTGTTATCCAGAAGAGGAAAAATACATCCTGCATCATTACTCACTCTAAGACCCTGCTTGTTCTATGTAGCTCTGCTCAGCCCTCTGAAAGTCAGAAATGTCTCAGTCTTGCCACAGTGAGGGGCTTGTATCATATGACATCAAAGCCTGTGGGTCACCCAGGCTTGTGAAGCCTGAGATGAGCCCTTCAGAAAAGTGATCATTAGCAATTAGACCAAAAGGAGTTGCTATGGTAAGTTAATACTCAACTGCTTTTATGACTGAGTGATAAAGACTGGCCGGAACTTGGCTGTTTAGACAAATATATGGACAGGGTAGGCCGATCAAATCAGCCTCTCAGGATCTCATTTTCCCACAGCATTGATTTTTTTTTTTGCTGTAATTCTATAAGCAGTGCTTTACTCTGAGAAGTGTCCCAATATTTGGATATTTCAGAATGTGGTGGGGATCTTACTGCACCTGTTGGAACATTTACTTCACCCAACTATCCCAACCTATACCCACATAACCGAGTGTGTGAGTGGAGGATCACAGTGGAAGAAGGCCGGCGTGTGACCCTAACCTTTAATGACATGAAAACTGAAGACCACTGGAGCTGCTCATCAGATTATGTGGCTGTGAGTATTGGGTGAAGAGTCAGAAACCGCTTTTCCTAATCCCCTTATGGAGAATTAATGGATGTAATAAAGCTGAAAAGTCACTTATAGGTCTATATATGGTTTTAAGACAAATCATAATTTAATCTGGGAAAAGCAGATTAATGAGAGAAAGCTATCTCTGTAGAGCATCTAAATACATCTTCTTGTTTTGGAGTATGGAAATTTTGAAATTGTGGCCCAGGCAGAGTGGAAGACTTAAAGGAATCATTGGAGTAGTCTTTTTAACAATTATGAAAAAAATCTGTGGGGTTTTTGAAAGCTTTCAATGTCTCTTTTCTGTGGAAACAAAATCCATCAGTCAGTTCCAGGTTTTATTGACTTTGGAGGTATCTACTGCTGTTGTTACTTATTGCTGTCAATTAAAAAAAAAACCAGGAAGGAAAAGAAAAAGCCAGAGACTGTGGACACTGAAAAGCTTTAACAGAGGAATTTTTCAGCTTTCTGCTGCATTCTGTGAGAACTCTATGTTTCTCACAGAAACTATGCAAAATACTGTTAAGGATTTTTGTAAACTATTCCTCTATTTCTGCACCTGCTGTTTTTCCAAAGGATTGTTATGATATCCTGAAAGAAATATTTTGAAATGGGTGTTGAGTGGACTGACCAATCACCCTGATGGGTGGTTGGTCAGAGGTGCAATAATCTTTTGCCATGCTGGCAACTCAACTTATAAAAACTGATTTATAATTAATTAAATAAGCCATTTTCTCTGGATTTTGGTCATGTCATTTCTCACTGTCCCAAGCACAACAGCGACATCAGACTGCAACAAATGACTCCTCTGAACTAAAGATAGGGAAATCCCAATAAACTCTACTCCTATATCACTCTCCATCTCCAAAAAGATAGATATTGGTTATTTTATCATGTTTATTTTTGATTTCTGGTTGTTTTGTGAAAAAAAAATCAAACCTGGCACACAGACCTGGACCTGGTCAGATGTACAAATGCCTAAAAAAAGTGATTCCTCTATGAAATTGCAGGCATGTGAGGTAGAGTTTAGTTTCCCGCTTGTTCAGATAAGCAGTGCAAACACAGGAATTAACTGTAGGATGATCAGAAGCCAATTCAGGCACAAGCACGGGGGGCTGAAGTAGCTATCCATCCCTTGAGGTTTGTAGACGATGTTTCCCTTGTTTTTCTTCACAGATGCTTTAGACAAACCTTTGGGAGCTGGCTTTTTATCAGTTAATGATCTCTTAAAGGAAGATTTTTCCTGCCAGCTTTTACGCCTTCAACACTCTGATATATTCCAAGTCTCAGTGGGACTCATCATTTCTGCCTTGCTTGCACTGCAGAGTAAAAAGAAGGAAATTAATTCCTAGGCTAAAGGGTGCATGAAAGAAACAGACCAAAATATCTCTGGATCATCAAAAAGTGAAATAATCAGAAATGCTCACCAGCACTTAATATGCTGGAGAAGATTTTGATAAAGCTGATGTTGGCTTTATCAAGAATACAAAGATGATGATTTGAAATGAAATTAATATGATCAGTAGCTGGCATTACTAAGTGATTGAATATATAAATATTGAGCTAAAACACAGTATGTTTCCTAATAAAACAATTTCAATTTCTGTTATAAAAAGGAAAGAGAGAGACAGAGAGAGAGAGAATATGTGTGTATTTCACCAAAATAAGCAAGTTATTTTTGATGTTTACTCCAGGGCCTCATCCATTCAAGACAATGAAAATTTGTTCCAAGGTTTTGAGTAGATTTAAGAACTAACTCCCTGTGAGGGACATCAGTGAACTTTGTATTAAAGACGGTAAACACTGTTAAATGATACAGGAGATGCTCATAAGACTGTATATTGGTGTAATAAGAGTTTATTTTGACCCCACAGGTTTACAATGGCCTTGGGCAAAACTCTCCCCAGCTGGCTAAGCTGTGTGGAGAAGTAAATCCAGGCACTGAGGTGAAATCCACTGGAAACACAATGAAAGTCATTCTGGTGACAGATACATCCCGTGCAACCAGAGGCTTCAGTGTCTCATATACCTCTAGTGAAGATGCAGGTATTGTATGTTTCTGACTTAAATGATTGATCTTTGGTGAGTCATTTCATAGCTAGAGTACTGGCACATATAAAAAGAAATTACCTAAACAGATAATAAACCTCCCATACTTTTTTTCTCTTACATCTCTGGATGGGAATAGATATGTATCTTTAATTAGCTGAAATGACTTGAGAAAAAATGGAGAATCTCTCGGAGCAATGGACTTCATGTGCCTCTGTATGAATCACAGTCCCTGTTCTGCCTACTGATTTATTGTTTTGTACTTATTCTTGAGTAAGAGATGGTCTGAAGTGGCATTATTCCATGAAAAGTTCCAAAAAGCATAGTGCTATAGACATCTTGAATAATTCAAGTGCTTTCTTATTACTCAGAGGGGTAATTAATTTATTGTAGCTTGTGAAAGAGTGCAGCTAACCTACTTTTGCAAGCTCAGCCTCCAGAGAGGAGGCAGCTGGCAGAACCTTACTACTTCAGCCGTGAGTCTTTGGAACTTATTTTCCAACTCCCACTCCAAGCATCCTACTATGGCATGAGGGTGTCTTCCACGAAAATTTTCTCTTGAGTCTAGAATTAGGTAATGAGTAGGGCTGGGCAATACTGAACTGAAGCTGTAGTGAGATTTTATCAAAATATTAAAAAATGCTTGTTGTATTGCTAGTGCTGCTGAAATATTTTATTTGATACTGTAAGAAATTGTTCTTTGCTTTATATGTGTGTTTTTAAAGACTTGCCAATAAATTCGAGGACACCAGGCAAAAATTCTTTTGTGCACAGCAGTAAATTATAAAAAAGTAAGAAGATGGAAAAGGTTTTTGGTCTATCTAACATGTGCTTTCTGATATGAGCACACCTGAAAAAAGAGGGGCAAGAATTATTACTACTTGCATGAGATCTCCTCATGCAAGAATTATTACTACTTTTAAATAAACAATATTTTGTTTCTGCAGTTTGTGGGGGAACTCTGATGGCATATGCAGGTGGGAATTTCTCTTCTCCTGGTTATGATGGCATCAAAAATTACACAAGTAACCTGAACTGTGAATGGATCATTGAAAATCCCTTCCACTATAATTCATCCATTTATGTATCTTTTGAGGATTTCCACTTGGAACGTCACCAGAACTGCCAGTACGACTACCTAGAGCTACGAATAGGTTTGTATGTTCAGCAGGAGAATGGATAAAGCCTATCAAGATTCTGGTTGTACAACTGTGTTTGTGCCAAATCTCGTTCATATATATTTGCAAGGAGTGGCTGTTGTAGAATCTGTACATTTGAGAGTTTCCATATCATGCCTCCCATGTTGCATCCACGATCAGAAGTGGGATTTCACTACCAGAGCAATGAATGCATGGATTTGGTCACCTGTTCTTTCAGGGGAGAAAATCAAAAGCTGGGTAGACATCTTTGAGGGATAAATAGTTTTGCTGTTTGCAAAACTTACCTGACTCTCTCTTTACAAGGGACAGTATGAATTTCACTTCATCTTCCTTGAGAGATGGCATTTGCAGCCATCAAAATGATTTATTTGGTCCACTCCCCATTCTCTCCCTGATCCTGAAATATCTCCAGGGGCATCAGGAATAGAGTAAAAAATGATTTAATTATTCATAGCGTCTGGACTGCACACCCACTTCAGACCCATTTTTGTTTTCTATGATTCTCCAAAAAGAAATCCATATTTCCTGTGAGAATGCATTGCAAAACACAGACTAGAGCATTTAAAAGGAAAAAAAAAATCACAGGATTAATGCACCAGTAATATCCCTGCATATTTGAGCATCTTTATCTATCCACAAGAGCAAGCAACTGGAAATGTCATATGAAAGTCATTCAGCTATTGCCAAGTGTAGTATGAAAGCTGCAGCTGTTTTCTTCATGGAAAGGCTGTACCTGTGAGTCCCAGAGAGAGCAGGTTTTAATTCACCAGGAAATGCTTTCTGAAACATGTGAAAAGGTTAAAGCGGGAATCTGTCACATCCATATTTGCACTCATTTAAGCAAGAGCTTTTGGTTGCGTAGCATCAGTTTGTCCTGTGTATAGCCAGAGCCTGCACAGCTCTGTAGCCTAGAAGTTCTCTCCCATGTATGCACTGAAGCTGGGAAATAATAGAAAGAAAACTCAGAGAAAGAAATAGTAAAATATATCTGCTTTGTTACTTGTCCATTCCCGCTACTCTCACTTTATCATGAACCTCAGGCCTCCAGGCAATACAGTCAAAGAAAAGGGAAGAAAGTGTAGTCTTGCTTTGTTCTACACAGTTTTGTCATCTAAATAGTAGTGTTCATTTCAGCACTACTAATGGAACTCCCGTTTCACAGCTAGTCTGGTGTCAAAAGCAGAATACCCTCATTCATCTGTGTATGCTGACAAGTAACATTTAATGAGCACTGAGATGCAGTAGTGCAGAGTATCACTACACTCAGGCAGGTGCTGTTTAAGACCCTTGACACAGCAGATACATAGTTAGGGAAAGGTCCAATTCAACTTAAAGTTACCCAAGAGACCCCAAATGGATCTCAGATGTGCAAAATTCTTTTGACATGCCCACTATTAATACAGTGATGACAGCTTGTTCATGGATGGTGCACATCCCTGTATAGTAGAAAACTCACATTAATAAGGATGTTACAAAAACGAAGGTTCAATAGGTGTGATATGGTCCTTAGGCCATCTCTTTCCACTGTTCTGTCCTGAAAGGTCTGTAGTTTTGGGACAGAACAGTGAGGTTTTTGTGTGTCTGATATGACATATGAAAGTGTGCAGGATGGCATGAAGGGGAGAAAAGGAGCCCAGGGTAATAAAAGGATCATTAATATAGCTTTGGAGAGAACTTTCTTGTTGCCAAGATTTAGATCCCAGCAATGAACTGCAACACTTCACTTATATCCATAACAAATAATCAGTTACTGTGTGGTATGTACTCTTCTCCCTTTTCTTGTCAAAACACAACGAATTGCATGTTTGCACTACTCCTTTATGTTATTGTCGCTCTTTAGGACTCAAGAAGTGTTGTGTTTATTTTTTTTTTCTTTCTTTACTTAGGGGATGCTGATGGAGAGCTAATAGCCAGGCTTTGTGGTCAGTCTGCACCATCTGTGCCACTAGTTATAGCTGCCCCCCAGGTCTGGGTACACTTTGTAAGTGATGAAAACACAGAAGATAAAGGATTCTTGGCCCATTACACGTTTGAAGGTAAATGGCTTGATAGACTGCTGCCTTGGCTGACTGAGGCACTTCTGGGGAATGTTGCAAGTCATTTGGTGATACAGGAGAATAGTCATGATGGGATCAACTCTGAAAGAGGCCCTCAAAAGTTACACAGTGCTTGCCACTATTTATATCCTTGTAAAGCAAGCACGTGCTAGCAGTTGAACTCTCAGATTTATTTTCTGCCGCACTGTTGCCATTCCCCAAACCACATTTGAGTTTTTGCAATGCTGCGCAACACTCAGAACAGCTGGTTGCTCTTGGGAATAAGGATGTAACAGGTAATACCAGCCAAGTCTGACTTACTTCAAATAGGTCTCTGGAGTGCTAGCAGAGCTGAAATGCATTCTGCTGCTTGAACCTTCGCACTCATTTTGAAATCCACTTGAAGTCGTATCAGTGCAAATTACACCACTTTGCCATTTATGTGCCAGAACAATTACTCTTCCTGTCACAGCTGAATTTAGCCTTGGGGCTTATCTAGACACATCAGAAACTTTTTGGCTTCATTGTGTTGGTCCAAGAATGGCACTGGTTTGCTTAAGAGTGAGATAAAGAAATGGAAGATAAGGTGGAAGAGGCAGATGTGTCAGCTGGCAAAGGTTTTGCAAAGTTATACTAAGTATCAGAATAAATGCAAAGTTTCAAGGTCATTGCACGTTTTTACTCACTATTTAATGACAAAGATTTTAAAACTTGGAATTTCCCAGATAAATTGTTCATCTTTATCTCTATCAGTACAACTTAAATATGTTTTAGCACTATTACAAGCTGAATAATCTTTCATTCATTTGATTATAGTGTTCAGTTCCAAGAATATATTGAAGTGTTACTTTTTTTTCTTCAGCCTGTGGTGGTATACAGTCAGGTGAAAGGGGAGTTATCTCAAGCCCTAACTACCCAGAGCCTTACAGCAATCTGAATCGCTGCTCCTGGATGTTGGAAGCCCCTGAAGGTGAAACCATCACTGTGAGTTAAATGTCGTAATTGTGTGCACAGCAGACAGTTGAGAAGTACCTTCTAAGTTTTGAGGAACAGATTTGAGAAAATTTGGAAAGTCAGAAATGTGGAGGAATGAAGTATCTTCCCATTGACTTCACCTAAAAGAGGGAATGAAGTAACACAACAAAACCACATTGTTCTTTCTGAAAAGCAGAAAGATCCTAGGATAACTTGATCCCTAAACGCAGCACTGAATTCTCCTTTAAACAATGACTTTCTATGTTTACAAAACTGAAATAACTCATTTTATTAGATGTTCATTGGTATTCTCACTGTCCCGAAAGCAAACATGCGGCTGAAGGTTTTTCTGCTCTGCAGGAAAGTTTCAAGCCACTAGAAAGTTACTTTTGTGTCTTACTAGTTAATTTGGAACATAATATGAGTTCTGGTACAAATTACATCAATGAAATGTTGCTCTTATTTCCCAATAAGTATTAAAGTCTGCCTGAGGTGCTACTTTCCTGAGTCAAACTCTGGACAGACCAATTTAAGCACCTTTATGGCCAAGCAGTGCAAAACTTAACTCACTGAATTATTTGACTTATTCTTTCAAGCACGGATCCAATCAGTGACATTTATGGTTTGGGTCAGAGAAATATCTGAAAAGCAGTTTTGTGAAAACATTTTGCAGATTTTCATATGTAATGTCTTTCACTAATTTCCCTATCATGTTTTCCTTGCTTACAACTACAAAGATTAGAAATGCAAACCCATAGTCCTAATTATTCTGTTACATGATGTTCTGACCACTGCCTATGTACTTATTTCAGGGAATACAGGATTATTTTAGTAGAACACACAATTTCTATTTAATCCACAAACTAGTTTAAAGCAGAACTAATTTTAATCAGCTGAAAGCAGATTTCTGTTCTGAAAGAACAGAGTAGCAGCATGCTCAGTGAAGGCAGACTGATTTTTTCCAGTATAAGCTGCCAGTTTCAGTTGCTGGCAAAATTTTGAATTTAAACTATTACAGCTAAATTTGTATTTAGTCTTAGACAGGTTATTTTGGAAACGAGGACACACAAAAGGTACAGGAAAAAATACAGTATATTTGCTGAACTTTTCTACAAAGATCCTGCTCCTGAAACTAGTTTAAAAACCCCAAAACTGATGGAAACAGAGCCAGGCAGTAACTAGTGTACATCAGTATTTTGGCATCAACAAATCCAGGAGTCTACAGGATCAGCAATCTAAATGTTTGAACTGGAAATCCCACCTGTGAACATATCTCTCCAAGGACAAATGGCACCAGTGTGGGAGGGAGACAGGGTCAGAGGCTGCCTGTCCAGCCTGGTCTGTTTATAGCACGCATCCAGGCCCACAGGAACGAACCACGGAACTGTTTCTGTTTTGGTGGAAACTAACATTATTTTTAGCAACTGTTAGTATATTGATTCAAAATAGTAGGAAGAAAAAAATTCAAGGCCTTCTGCTTGTATAGCTACTTACATTTCATGAACAGAAACTTTGAGTGCAGGAAAGTGGTTCAACACCTGTACATATTCAACACTGTTTTGAAGCACGTACTTAGTTTCAAAATATGGTTAAGTCACAATGATGCCAGTTTTGAACATATTAATTTCTCTTCCACTTGTTTCTTCAAGCTAAGTAGCTGCTGTTACTTGCAGTGGCAAGACTCCAATCAATACTTGCAGGAAAACATCATGAAGTGAGGGTAATACTTGCAGGAAAACATCATGAAGTGAGGGTCAGATTTCTGAGTGCACCTGGAAATCATTGTGCCATGATGGCTACGAGATCTGTCTGGAATTTCTCTAAACCCTCCCCTAGAGTGACTGGTTTTAGGACCTGAATGTCACCTTTGTGTATTGCAGCTTACTTTTACAGCCTTCCACGTTGAAAATCACTCACTTTGTAAGTGGGATTCTGTTACTATCCTGAATGGTGGCTCTCCAGGGTCTCCTGTCATAGGAAAGTATTGTGGAAGCACCTCACCTGGGACTATTCGGTCTGGTTCCAACAAGCTAGTAGTCATCTTTAACTCTGATCACTCAATTCAAGGAGGTGGCTTTTATGCAACATGGACAGCAGAATCTTTGGGTAAGTTTGCATTAAAGAACAAAAGAAATGCATGCAGTCGTCTTCAGGATCCCTGAAAGAAGCCAGTCTTAAAAAATTCAAGTATTAATCCAGTGCTTTCTGATCTCACACTATGAATTCAAATTTGGATCAATTTTGTACTTTTTAAGCCTCCTACTGGCAGTTTCTTGATGGCTGTAAATTGATACCATCACCATTACCCTCCCAGCAGTGGTATCTATTGTCAAGGACTATGAGACATTTCACTTTATGAATAACAATTGTTCCACAGTTTGATTTGATTTAAACACTTAAAACTAGGAAGTGAGTTCCAAAACAGAGAGGCAGACAGAACTTCTCAAACAGCACATGTGACAATAGCCTAGAACTCTTGCACTGTGGTGGAGATGTTGGTACACTTTTGAAGGTGGTATACATGCAGGATTGAATGGAACATTTCTCAGAGCTACCTTCCATCTCTTGAAATTAGCATCACTCTGGATTACAAAAAAAAATAAGGTAGCTCACCATTTGTGCAGTGTACTCCAGGAAGTCACTAAAGGACTAAAGGCATGTGTAGATGTGGCAGATAGTGGCAGGGCAGAAATCACTGTGCCTTCCTACCCCAGTACAGAGCTAGCATATGCTTCCTAGTGTCACCTCCAGTTGCAAACCTTCTGGCTGATCCTGATCAGCTTCCTGTCCACTAATGATGTAGCTGTAGTCACACAGTTAGTTGATGGAGTGTCTTCTTAGACATATCAATAGTCTGTGCTTGCATGAATATACAGTCACTTTAGCAAGTTTTTGACACCATTTCCTGATGTTCCTGAGATTTCATGCGCAATGAAGCCCACTCCTCAGTGGTGTAGTAGACATTAGCCTACATGTGCCATGTGCATAGACAGTATTCTCTCTGTGAAAGTTTTCTTTTCTATATATACCTAGTTTACTTTCTTCGGCTTTCTTCTCATTTGTTCACTGAGAATCTGTGAGTCACACATTCTGTATGTGTGACCAAAACTTGGCTTCACATCCTTCTAAAAACAATTGCCATTTCTAACATAGAGGAATGAAAAATAAAATCTTCCTTTTAAAGCTATCATATATTTTTTCAATTAAGAGGAGAAAAGTCCTTTTTTTTTTCTCTTTATTCATCCTTTTACTACATTGCATCTGAAATAATATGGGGTTGCTAGTACTGTACGCATAGCCCTATTAAATTATTCTTGGCATGGTATTTGCAAATATGTTTCAAGTTAGCTGAACTTATTATGTATAAAAACATGAGCTGCCACAGAGCCATGACCAGCTATTCCTCTTTATAAATGAATCTGTTAGCAATTTTTAAAAGCGTGGTTTTCAGCCCTCCCCATAATTCCACTGAGATCCAAAAGGGCTGCCTGGACCAGGGAAGTCACCATTTTGCCCTGGGTAAACGGATGTAGCTTGAATAGATTCACATGAGGAACTGCAGTATTTGCATGTTACAAAGTGAGAAGAAGAAAGGATATGAGGGTAGACTGGTTTATTTCCCTAGAGTGCTTTTCTGAACGGCTGTCACGATGTGCGTGCAGTGGGGTGTGGGGAGGAACCTGCACAGTCTCAGGTGTATTCGTGACCCCTGCACTCTTTCAAAGCAATATTCACTTCAAATTGCCAGGAGTATATAGATGGACCTTGCAAAAGGCTATGAAGTGGCAAGGAGAACGAGCTTGTGAAGAAAATAAAGTGAAATACAAAGAGACACCTCTAGAGTGTAACTAGCTCCCTGCTGCAGGAGTGGGAAAAAGAAATTCAAGAGGGATAAATGAAGTTTCAATGGGTATCAGGGCTTTCCTCTCTCACTCTTGCAGCCACAGAAACAAACAACCATTCAAAGCTGACACCGCCCAAAAATATTTGAACATTTCTCCCATCTGTTCCTGTTTCTTCCAGGCTGTGGTGGAATCCTTCATTCAGATAATGGTACGATCAAGTCCCCTCATTGGCCTCAAAACTTTCCCATGAATAGCAGATGCACATGGACCATCATTACGCATGAAAGCAAACACTTGGAGATGAACTTCCACAGTAACTTCCAGATTCCAGATAGAAATGGAAGCTGCCAGAGCAGTTATGTGAAGGTAAAATAATTGTTGAGGTTAGATCAGCAGAGCAATGCTTTAAGAAGTCATGATTTCATAACCCTGTTTTGCATTTGTTATGGTTTAGGCTGTCAAGGCACAAAGTTTGGGAAATATACACTAAAGTTCTTGTATCATACAGTCCGTTTTCTGTGTGCTTTCTGAACTGGCCTGTATATAATTTTAATTTTCATCAGTTTCTGAGGTTCCACCTCCAGCAGGGTCCCATCACCCTACATGCTTCCCCAAAAATGAAAAATATAAAAAAGGCATCTATTCTTTCAGAACCAGAAAATAATGAGAAAATAAAGCATAAATAAAAGATCTTTTCAATTACGCCAGTGTGTAAAAAACCCGGGAATGTCACACTATAATTCTACCAAACTTCTTTATAAGTGTTTAGACTGTCCAGGTTGCACTACTCCTTCCTTTTTTAAAGCAGTAGAATAGAGTGCACATGCCTTGAATTTTTCAGTGTCATTCTTCTCTCAGGCATTTGGCATATATTTGGTGGTTTTGTGCTCATTTTCTCTACAGCAGTACAACTCCCACTTGAAATAAAGGGCAAACATAATTTCACAACAGGCAGGAAGACTTGAGCAGCTGTACATCTGATCTATACCTACCAACTTACAAATCACGATTGCACTCATTTTTTAAGGCTGTGGAAAAAACCCCACAGCTATTAGATGTCTTTTCATAACCTGCTCCAGAAATTATTTGATGCAACGTTACAATACATTTCACTAATATGAAAGTCTTAATGCCACTCAGTAAAAGTGTTTAATTTTAAGTTCCTAAACTGCCCTGAATTACGTAAGCAAAACTATGTCAATTGGAGATTTTCTCCATAGAGAAAGATCTGAAATTTTTGATGTTAACTTCCTTTTCTGAATGTCCAATTTGAGATGTACAAAAGTGTCTGAAAAGCTGTAGAACAATGTAAATTTCTTCCATTTATTCCAAACTGAGCAGCCAAAAGAGAGTAATCCAAAATCAATAGTGAATTTGCAAAACCTTGGCCAGGCTATAGACTGTATGAATTAATCCTTGAGCATCCATTGCCTCAAACACCTGGTCACATGAATGAGGTGATTCATATGCTTACGCTTACAGACTAACCCTTGGCTAACCCTTTCCTTTCTAGGACGGTTGCTTAGAGAAATCACTATTTCATGTGGTTGTACTAGTTCCACTCAATTTCCTTCAAACACATTATTTTAAACATCAGATATGATTTAATATCTTTTTAGTATAAACTACAGTAAAAAACTGTTCAAACACATCAACAAAAGTAATTTTATTATTAGAGTAAATAATTCATTATTTAAACAGACATTTTAAATCCTGTCAATAAACACCATGATTCAGGAAAATATTTAAATGTTTAGAAACATCAAACATGTATACCTATGTTTCATTTTACATGTGTCTTGAAATTCAGTACTTAAACTGTGAGCCTCAAGCACATATTTAAGTAATTAGCTGAAGAGGGTTTCACTTAAATACCTACCTAAACCTGCATGTGCTTTTTTGGGTGCATGGTTTGACTGAGCTTCAATGGACTACTAGTGCAGTTGAAGTAATACTTAAAAAAATGATGGTTTTTTTAATTTATTATATATTTTTTAATTTTATTATTTTATTAACTCTTTACTTGATTTGATACTTGTCATTGAGCAACTGAATGCAAAATTTAAAAAAAAAATTATTAGCAACACTATGTGTTAAGGATCCAGATCTCACAGTCTGATGCCTCTATATTACCCCAGCATGACAGCTTTGATTTTTATTTACTGAATAACTTAAGGATTGCATGTAATAATTCCTTGTATACACAGATATGCATTTTCATGGGTTGTATGGAGTTAAGTAAGCAGAGACAAAATGAAAGTAGGTAATGATATGCATATAATGTTTTTCTTTTGTTCCCTGGACCTGATCTGTATTTGCTCTGTTACCAGCAGGGGTTCAAGCAAATGGCCTCCAGATGACCTTCAGAGGTCCCTGGCACCCTAAGTTATTCGCTGTGATTCATTCCTTGGAGGAACCTTCTTGTCTCCACTGACTGTAGTAATTAGCTCAAATTTAGATCTGTTAGGTTCAGTGTGAGATGAATCCTACCCTAGCCTACAGAAAGAAAAATTGCAGATGTAATTCCTGGTGGGTTCCCAGAAACTGCTTAGGCTTTGAAAGCACTAAACCATTTCCAATCTGGCCCTGCCAGGTGTGGAGAGGAAATAATGAAGAAACAGCAGCTTTGCTAGCCACAGGATGTGGAAGTGCAGCTCCTGATCCTGTTGTTGCTCCAAACAATGTGATAACTACAGTATTTCAGTCTCAGGATGCTCCTGCGCCAGGTTTCTCCGCATCTTTCACAAGCCGTAAGTATTTTTAAAGCCAGAGGGCTGCTCTATTGGTCCATTTGGCATTAGTTTGACCTGTGTGTAGCAATTCGGACCCTGGTCCAACAAGGCATTGAAGCCTCTGCCCAGATTTGTAAACCAAGAGTTTCCATACTGAATGCAATTAACTCTAGTGTTGGACTTACCCAAGATGCAGCTCTAACTTTGTAGTTTTTCTCAGCCACCTTTGCCTTCCCACTGTGCTGAAAAGAATGATCAAGCTTTAAATTTAAGAAATTCATAGTTAAACTGCATGGAAACTAAAGCTTTAGATTTCTTGAAAAGACATTTCTTTAACCATGGCATGTGCTTTGTGATGGTCAAAAGCACCAGAAGTAGAACAGGTACTTCTCAGCTGCTGTTGGGTGCTTGGGTTTTTTTGTAGGACGCCGCCAAGGGAAACCACTTGCCCTTCATGGGATTCAGATTAAAACAGAGAGAAACTAAGTACTTAGAGGGAAACACTATTGAAGCATACAGAATTCTGAATTGAAATCACTTTTGTTTTTATAATGTTTACACTAACGTTGTCAATAACATCTAACAATCTCTTAGTGGAGATAGTCACGGGCTTCATATGCCTGTTCCTAATCTTATAACAGCATTTCACTGTGCACTGCGTTCTTTTAAGCTTTTGTCTTAAAAAGAGGGAAACAAAGGCCATGCAAGTCATTAGGATCTGAAGGAGCTCCATGAAAATGAACTGTTCTGTGTGCCTGAAAACGTCTGGGTGGTAAACCTTTCCTGCCTCTGCATATAGCAAAGCAATGCAGAGATGGCCTTACGGCAGACTGCATTCTCCTGGATGTCAGGCATGAAACAAGAATGGCACCACTTAGACTAATGTGGGCATTTTCAAACAAGGCTGAACTGTTCCTGTGCCCCAGTAACCACCCCCCTCCAATTCAGATACATTTGTGTGTACTAAGGGATTTTGAAATGTGCAGGCTGCACACCCACAAGAGCAGCAGTGCTGTGTCCTTGTGGTCAGTGGGCTGCAGGCCTATGGCCTGATCTTGTCCAAGAGCGTGACACTCTAGGTGGGAAGGCCCTATGCTTCCCAAAATCGTTGCTCTGTGGATGTGTAAGACCTGCTTTTGCCATCATGGTATATGCTGCTCTCCCTGGTTTTTTCACCAGGAGAGATGAGGTCCTTGTGTACATTATTCAGTTTCTTACTGTAAACCCAGAATAATATTACCACTTGGATTATAACTGTGCTTTATTTATTTGTTTGCAGGATGTGGAGTAAATTTCACCAGCCGTGAAGGTCGTATTGTCTCTCCAAACTACCCTAGTCAGTATGATAACAACCTGAACTGCAATTATATCATAGATCGGGGACCACAGTCACTGGTGATCCTAGAATTTGAGGCTTTTCACTTGGAAGGTAACTGGTTCTTCATAATTTCAGTGTGTATTATGAAGTGTAATTTCTGACTTGAAAACATACAAGTCTTCTATCACTGAAAATCACTGATGGTGTAATTTGCTGGTCCATTCTGAAAATATTTTACAGACAAACATTTATAGTTTCCAGGGTTAGGTTTTGAGTCACCGAAGTCTTCCAGAAGAATGAAGAGACATTTAATTTGTTGAATCTCTTGCAGCAATGATGTTGGGATTTTACCAGTTTCTTGGAATATGAAAGTGACTGTGGCTAATCTGGGTCTTTGTTTCTGCCTTTTTTTTTTTTTCGCCATTGAATCTCACAATCTTTTTGATCTTAGGCCAGCTGTTTTGCTTTTCAGTGTATCTGTTCCTTAACTACTGATAAAATAGATATAAATATACTTGGATGTTTTACAGGGATGTAAGAACATAGAAATACAAAACTAGGTGAAAAACTACAGCAATGGGAAATGCATAAGAGTGATTACCCTGTATATACCAGTGAACAAAAGTCCCTCTTGTGATTGTCAAATTTGGCAGCATTTAGCCAAGAAATAACAAGTATAGTATCCTGATCACATTGGTGTGAATGGTAAAGGTTTCTCAACCTTGATAAGGTCAAATTTTTATGTATGGACATGCCATGATAACACAGAGGAATCAGTATGTCCAAACTACTTGGGTGGCATCACGTATTTTGAGGCCATCTTAATCTGGTTCCCTTGAAGTCACCAGACAAAGAGATACTGAGTAATTTGGTACTAAGTTGGGTTGAGTGATTTGAATTTTTCTTCAGACCCAACAATAAAGGCAGAAAATAGGATTCTTTTGTTTTCTTTTTAAGTTTCCAGACTGTTTTGAATTCAAAAATATTCTGGTTCAGACTTAATTTAGGTCTGAGGTACAGATTTGTTTTGACTATTATTTTATCTGAAATGTTTTTTTCATCCCCTAATACAAACCACTGCTTTAAGAATTTTTAAAATAAAATGTAAACCACAGAAATTACATAATTTCTTCGCATAGAAGACATTATTATTCAGCAGAAACACTAAACATTAGGCTGAGTCAGATGGTGCCAGTTTTGACTGCTCTTTGAGTGCATTTACTAATCTGCATTCTGTCTGTGCATTCAGTTAATTTATAAATGGATCCAAGCTTTTATTTTCAAGAGGGTTAAAGCAAAGAGGTAAGTGATATGGACATAATAATAAACATAGATCTAAATAAATAATAAAAATATTCTATTTCTTGCAGGGCAATTTGTTCCTTTATTTTTATAGGCTTCCTTAGGCTACACCAACTGAAAGTCTTTAGTCACATGAAAGAACTGTGGATATGAGCTAATGGACATCTGGTTAGCAAAGAGGAAGTATGACACTCTCCAGTAGTTGATTACTAATATTTTTCACAAAAACTTAAAATACAACCCTGCAGTAAAGAAAAATGGCCTGGGTTTAAATTTTAAAGGAGATTGGAACCACCATCTTGCGAACTATCACTGCAGAAGTGAAAACTTATTCAGCAGTCTCACTGAATATATTTAGCACATGTGCCTAAGGGTTTCCAAAGTGAACTCCATTAGTTCTTTTGCAAAGGCAGGACAATGTTTGGCAGCCTCTGTTAAAAACATTTCTAGCTATTCCATATGCAAGGAAGCATCACAGCTACTTAGATTGTTGCTGAGAGCAGCCTTTAAAATTTTAACCATGCTATTACAGATGTTCTGGATTGGGTTTTAAAGTTTAGCTGCATGTCTAGTTAACATAATTTATTAACTATCTGACCTCTCAAAAGAAATCTAATTGGGTTTTTTCCGTAGTTATTAAGTAAAGAAATATTTGAAATAATGCTTGTAAGGCATGCATATCTCATTGACTTGAACAGGTTGAGATACCTTCTCCAGAAAATTAGAAGACAGAAGGTAATTGTCTATAGTGCAGTGACACATTGCTACAAAATGGAATGACTTCACGAGTTAGTCACAGATTTCTGCCCCAGAGTAGTTATGTTTTCAGTTATGATGGGATGCCTGTTCTGATTATAAAGAATGACTGAGGCTGTTAACCCACAGCAGTGATATGGTGTCAGTATCTGGAACCAAATGAACATGGCATGTATGTACTAAGTATTAAATATGTATTAAGCACTAAATATAGCAACTAACAGAACAAGAGAGAACTGGGGGAAACTGCATTTGTTGATTTCATGACCAAATTTAATCTAAACTGTCTGCTTCTTGGTAGGTAGAACAATTTTTATCTCACTTTGAGCTCCTGGAAATATACATCAAGTTCAGATACTCACCTAGATTTATCTCCTAGTAGTGGAGGAGGGCTTTAAACTCAAAAGTAAATGTGTTGTGCAGGTGGAGCGAATTACTTTCTGAAAGCCTCTCTCACTCTCTTTACCTACTGACTACTGCAGGAAGCCATACACAATAGCTTACACAAGATACTTGAGATCTGGGCAGGAAAACATAGGCAAGATTAACCCCATGAATAGAGTTTGGCTTAGCTTCTGTGATTTCCTCGCAGTGTGAAGGATGTTTATTCCTGTGCCAAACTCAATATGGTCACAGAACCTCTCTTTTGATTTGCCAGTTTCAGGAAGTTGCATAAGCTACCACTTGCATTGTTGTGTTTGGTTATTTTATAAAGAACCAAACAAATAGGGGTGAGTTTGTTATCTCAGCCCAATTTCTGCAGTGATAAATGTCTTCCATCTGTCTTCTCTCCTTGGATCAAAAGTCTACACAAATCACACATCAGAATTAGTAAAAACCCCTTATTTATCTTTCTTGTTGGACTTACTATCTAAGAAATAATTAATTACATTCAATTTTTTGTCCATAAGATTTATTCAGATGAACATACCGACAAATTTACCTCTAGGACAGCCACAGTAATGTATTATTAAGTGGCTCTAATACTCTTCAAATGTGATTGTAACACACAATAAAGTCAGAGTCCCAAATAATGGGAAAATAGGGACAATGGATGTAGGCTTCCTGCAATATCTGCTTTTAGAATTTTGCATTATTTATACTCTATCCACGCAAGACAACTGCTTTGTGTTTATACCACGTTGACCTGAAAAATGTTTTATTAACGTGTTTATTTCTCCTTTTTTAAAAAACATGTGTCTGCAATTTTGCAATCTGGGATAGGGTCACAGCTTTGTTTTGGAGTCTGCTCTATCTGCTTTCTCAATTGTTACTAGGCAATTCAGAAAATAGACAAGTTTAGCAATAGATTATTTTGAAATAGAATATATATGAGAAAAAATTGTAATTTCTTGCTTTCCAAACAATATCTTGTGCTGCAGAGCTGGTCGATATGTTGCACAGGGGTATGTTTCTAGCTAATACTTCTTCTTCATTAGTAATTATTAATTGTATTGCAATTAATACCAGAAGCTGCTGTTGCGAACCAAAGCCTCAATATTTTAAGTTTTACAGACTTTAAACAAAAAGACAGGTTCTGCCTCAATACTAAATGAAACAGAATCTATGGCTGAAGACAGAGAGGAGGAAACAGAACACTGATATTAGTGATCAGATAGTCAGGGGCCCAGATTTGGTCAAGGTTTATGTGCAGGCATCATATCAAACAAATTATTTTATGGAGAATAATGACACTGGACAGGAATTTCTGCTAAGTGGAAAGGAGACAACCCAAAGGCATATTTCAAAATCTAATGCAAGGACAACTGAAGCTGTTATCATGTAAACTTTGGAAGCAAGGGTCAATGTATCAATGCTGAATGGTACCAAGAGATGATAAATAGAGTGCAGATAGATAACAAAAGCCCTTGAAAGCAAATGCATGCACCAATTCAAAGAAACAGGGATATGTTTATAATGTCAAACCAAATAAATGATCTCTCCAGAAGTATTTGGAAGAAATACTGTCAAGGCTAATGAATGGTACATTACCCATATTGAAATAATCAGTATTTCTCAGGTGAGAATCATAGCTATGTGGAAGGATAGGAAAGAGTTTATCTTAAAGATAGTAACTGGAAACTTATGGGGTCACCATCACAGAAAGAGCAGTTGCATCTATCCTTGCAAATGAGATTATATAGAGCTAATGTGGAGATAAGGAGTGGAAGATGGAAGATATCTCATTGAATCCTCATGGATGAATCAGAACAGAGGATACAGTAATACCAGAAGCATGAGCAAAAGCTCTTAGTAGACAAGGTTTTATGAAGTAAAACAGTGCTGGCTATGTGGAAAGTGCCTGTCAGCTCAAAGAGGATGTGGGTCTGACATCTGGCTAAGAACAGATCTCTGGAGACTCATGAAAGCTATTTCATTGTAGTGTAAGGGACAGAGATTAGTCTAGAAAAGATCTAAGATTATATGATTAGAGGAAGTAAACCACAGAGGAGAATTGCTGATGATGTGCTGAGTATGTGTAGAGGCTGAAAGTATGACATGAGGACAATCCGAAACTGAGGAATATTTACAGAATAATGCAGTTAGGTTGGTGAGAATTTAAGAAAAGTGTAAACAAGAGAATGAGTTACAGTATAAAGATCAAACAATCATCAGTCTTGACAGGATTCATGAGTCATAAATCATACTGGCCCAAACAGTGAGGATTCAAATCTAGAAATTAAGAGTTTTGCTCACAATTCTTCATCAACCATCTTATTTTTTCCAATGCAGCATTGCAAATCAACTTGTGATAAGTATTAGGGACCTCTGCTTTGCTGAGAAATTTGTTCCACTTCATGCCTTTCTCCGGTCTTTTTAGGAAATGACCTAGGTTGCTTTCTCAAATCTTTTCCATCTTGAAATTGCACTCATCTCAATTTATTTTTTTTAATTTGAATTTTAAAATTTCTTATTTTTAAAAATTTATCACATTATAAAATACTCCAAAACAGGATAGGACATGAAGAATATTTTTAATCAATTGTTTTATTAACAGTATAATCAGCTATCTGATGTGGCTGGTTGTTATCAGCTTAGTTACTCTTACTAGAGTCAGACAAACACCATGCCATATTTCTGTATTGACATAATTGCAAAGCGTATTAGCATACATTGTCTTCATTGAGACAGAAAGAATTTTTAAAATTAAACCTCCAGAAATGATCTAAAATACATCTGACTGCTGAGATCATTCTGTTGTTCTCATGAAACAGAACTATCCCTCCACTCCTACTTGTCATCCTGTTCAACTTGAGTTACCTTGTTTCCTGCAACAATTGGAAGCAGTTTGTTTTGACTGGACAATCTGCAGGAATCACTCTGCTACAACAGTAGGCTCAGCATCTCTCTTGTTAAATGTAGAGAATTCCGTATTAATCCTTGGCAGTTTAAGTAACTGTCCCATTATTACAGGTCACTAAACGTGATAACTTAATAAACATGTGACACCCCAGCTTCCATTAAGCTTTTAAGTTATGAAAAAGACAAAGAAAACATCAAGTTATTCTTTAAGTACAACAACTAATGAAACTAATTTTTCAGTAGTTGTGTGCTATGTTTTTCACTGACAGCATTAATTCAGCTTTCTTGCATAACCCAAATGGCTGTCTTTTTGCTCCTACCATATGTCCCTTGGTGGTGCCAGCCTGGCTTCCACCAACTTCTCCCTGTGCTTATGGCTCCTGGCTGGACAGGGAGGTGGTGACATGGCTCTGAGCTCCCAGGGCGCTGGTGGCTGGTGCTTGGTAGATGTCTCACACCCCCGGAAAGTGCAGCTTGTCCTTCTTTGGGGACATTCCTCTGGCACTCTTACTCAGCTACTGACCTTGTGGTCACCACAGTATAAGAAAGACTTTAAACTATTAGGGAGCATCCGAAGGAGGGTAATGAAGATGGTGAAGGGCCTTGAGGGGAAGCCACACGAGGAGTGGCTGAGGTCACTTGGTCTGTTTAGCCTGGAGGACACTAAGGCGAGACCTCACTGCAGTTTAAAATTTCCTCATGAGGAGAAGAGGAGGGGCAGGCACTGATCTCTTCTCTGTGGTGCACAGCAACAGGAAACAAGGGAACAGCCTGAAGTTGCGTCAGGGGAGGCTTAGGTTGGATATTAGAAAAAGGTTCTTCCCCCTGAGGGTGGTTGGGCACTGGAACAGCTCCCCAGGGAAGTGGTCACAGCACCAAGCCTGGCAGAGTTCAGGAAGTGTTTGGACAGTGCTCTCAGGCACATGGTGTGATTCTTGGAGATGGTGCTGTTCAGAGCCAGGAGTTGGACTTGATGATCCTTGTGGGTCCCTTTCAACTCACCATATTCTGTGATTCTGTGAAACTGATATGAACTTCATTTTTTTGAGACCTCTCACCTCGGTTGAATCTGATTGCAGTGAGGTGGCTAGAAAGTCCTGAAGGTAGGGCAGGAAGTCAGAGAAAATGTCTCATTCCCCCAGAAAGCTAACTGCAAATGAGAAACTTAAAACCAGTGGGAAAAAAAATAATAGAATGCTAAACTCCCCGTCTCTGTGTTCCTTTTTTTTTCCATTCAGCTTAATATCTGCACTGATTTTCCCCCTAAAACAGATTGCTTTAGAAAATCACTGCAAGATCAGATTTTCTTTTGACTTTTCCTGGAGTCAAGCTGAAGAGCCTGAGTTTAGGTACTCCAAAGTTTGAGGAAAATCAAGGAAAAATAAGTCAGCTCTGAAACTTGCTAGTGTATGGACTACTTTCTGATTTTTTTAAAATCTCACTCCCCGTGGTTTAAAATTCCCTGCACTGAGTGCTGAATTCTGCGTTAGGGGAAAGAAATTCCAGGTAGCTAGCTGCCTGTAACAAAAAGTGCATTGCTTTTGTCTGCAGAGGAGATCCATGCTTTTGTTGGATCTTCTTATCACCTCACAGATAGCATTCACTGAACTGTGAACTCCCACAAATTCAAGGGGCCTGGAGCCTTTTCCAGATCATAGGATGTGTTGAATGAGACAAGTCTGAGGTCTTATATACAAGGTCTTTTTGCCTTTTTCTGCCGCAGTTTTACTGCATGTTAAAAATTCACATTTGCTTCCTCAGCAAGCAAATGAGATCTTGAGATCCCTGGAACAGAAAGTAACATAAAATATAATTCTTATCCTGGATTAAGTCTATATAGTTGTTGCTGAGTAAATAATGTGTAAAATATGCTGCTAACACTCCTGCGCTCCATGTCCATGCAGCCCCAGCACTCCTGAGCAGAATTTGTCTTTATGATGGACTAAGCATCTTCAGTGGGAAGAGCACAGCCGCACATCCTCTCATCACGCTCTGTGGGAATGAGCTCCCCTCCCCAGTCAGTGTCTTTGGACCGATGCTGCTCAACTTCTACACTGACTCCCACATTGTAGGCTTTGGATTCCAGGCCAGATACAGAGCAATTGGTGAGTATACACCATTCTGTACTTTAGAATGTAGAAATATTCCAGCTGGATAACTGTTCCATGTAGGAAAGCTGTACCTCATTTTGGGAATATCTTAGATGGATGTAGATGGTACATTTTCCCTCTGCATTTGCCCAAAACAGTTCTCAGGACCAGGACATGGCACTGTTTAGTGTGTATTAACACACTGAATGATGTGTTACCTCACAGTTCTCATTTCTAGACTTTCTATGGGACCAAGTCAGGAACTGAAACACTTTTCTGTAGTAAAGAAATGCAACAAATTTTGGCAGGTTTTGTTTGTTTGTTTGTTTGCTTGCTTGCTTGTATTGTCTAAGGAGAAACATCACTAGTTTATTTAACTGAATTAATTTTGAAGATTTTATCACTTCAGGAGAATGGTCTGATTCTCAGATATACTAAAACTACCTTATACAATATGGGAAACAGAACAGGTAAATAGGCACAGCTATATGCCTCAAATTGATGACCCTCTTGCAGTGCTAGGAATTAATATAAATAAAACCTGGGATATAGATTTATTTTCATGTTTTAGTAACTATTTTCACCAAAGCTCTTTTGTCACTCACAAGAGATGTCTAATGTTTTGAAGAGGAAATGTGCATTCAAAAAAGATATTCCCAATTGAGTTTGGAATTTACATCTGCACAAATATGAATATCCCGGAAGACTGATTTTATTTGCAAAACCAATTTTAATATTTTCAAGGTTTAACTGGTAGAGACCACTTTTATGTTTGAAAGCATAATTTTCTAACTGCAAAGAAAAGTGTGAGTTTGCAGCTTTGGTATTTCCCTTAATGCATTCCTCATGTTCAAAGCCACAGCAAAAAAGCATAAGGCTAAATTCTTTATGTGAAATGAATGGCCTGATACAGATAAGACACAGGGACTGGCACTGAGAAGTGACAATGTGCAGTTACTCATGGAAAAGACCTTCATAACTCACTCAAGTCAGTTGCTGCTATCTGACTTGTGACTTCTGACATTTCAGAAGGATGACTGCAGCTTTATTAGCTTGTTGTTGTATACAAAGCAGATTCTGCCAATTAACATTCCTCTTCCCCCTAGTTGCATTGTTTGCTGCAAAAAAATGAAAAAGGCTCCCCCCTCCTAGTGTAGAATAATGCTGATTCTTTATCCTCCCAGCTCCTATCCTTTATCTGCCAGTGCTCCAGGCTGCCAGCCTGAGGA
The DNA here is from genome assembly GCA_013397725.1 of Rhagologus leucostigma. NCBI lineage: Eukaryota > Metazoa > Chordata > Aves > Passeriformes > Rhagologus > Rhagologus leucostigma. Next base: position 701,353 of record VZTD01002528.1, on the reverse strand, counting down.
GTCATGGGCTCTGCATCCAGCAGCACCCTGGAAGGGACCGTCTTTGTCAAGGTGGTGGCCTGGGCAATGGCATCTTCTTTAAAACACGAAAAACTGTGTGTGCCTCTGAACTTATCAACAGGATGCAGGGAGACTCAGGGAAACTTTTTTTTTTTTTGCTAAGTTTAAGATTATAAAATAAAGGCTGAAGCTAACAATGGAGATTAGAGTTTTTGTTCCCTGAAGCACTGAAGCTGGGAACAAACATTAGCCACATCCTGGCCTCATTTGCATCCATGGCGTGAAACCCTGAGAAGCCAAGCAGTGCCTTGAGTTTACAGCTGCAGAGTTTAACTTGCTTTTTAGCCAGAAAGCAAATACTCAGTCCTTCAGTTCAGCCACCCCACAGTGCTGGTGAGTCCCAGCACAGGGTGAGGTGGGGAACAGGATTAGTGATACCTGGAGACTCCTCTATGCATTTCTGTGCAGAACAAACACTACAGCAATGCCCTGGCCCTGACAGGGTGTTGACAGATGATGAGGCTCTGCACACATTTATTCCAGAAACATCAGAGACATGGCTATGAGTGCAATTGTGGCTAATTAGAGGCTTCCATGGAGCCAGGATCTGGATGAAGGAATGTCTTTGCCCACATATCAGCCAGGTTTCTCTTCGCAAGCTAGAATGAGTGCAGAGCTACTCCAGGCACTTCTAACTCCTGCTGCTGCATGGGGCACCCACCCCATCCTGCTGCTCCCTGGACCTACTGCAGGACACTTGAAATCAGACTCAGTCTTTTCCTGCAGAGTGCCGGTGCCATTTGGTATGGGTTAGTAACAACCTGTTACTTCAGTGCTGGTTAGTCTTCCACTGCAGAGCACAGCAGTGACATCTCACATTTAACAGTTCTAGGCATCACAATGAAGACTGCTCCTCATTTATCAAGGGCTTTTCTTTCCTTGCAGGTAAACTCCTGAAAGAAATATGAGAATTAGGACCAAACTAGTATTTAGACACTAATCGCTCTTTTTTCTGTTTCCCCTACAGCTTGTGGTGGCATTTTCAATGGCTCTAATGGTGTTATCAGCAGTCCGGCCCATTCAGTTCTTGATTATCACAACAACATGAACTGCTCATACTACGTCACAGTTGGAAATGGCAAAGTAGTGGCCCTGAAGTATGTCATCCAAGTTCAGTTTGTCATTAAGGGAACAAGGAGGTCTCTGATTCCAGTTAAAGACAGCAGTTATTGACAATATTTTCTGAGTCTTTCCTTTTCCAAGGTCAAAGCTAAACTAAAATAAGAAATGGTTACTGACATCATTTTGATCAGCCTCAGGCTCCTTTCCATCTTTCTTTTTAACTTCTTATGTAAAAAGCATCACTACAGTTTTAAGTTCCCACTTTGGTTACTGAGAGGACTAAGAAATTATAAAATGCTCATGCTTTTTAGTTAAATTCTGTCAGCCTTTGAGAAGTTTAAACAAGAGAAATAGTAATTCTTTTAGAAAGCTAGTACTCACTTTATAGACAAACTAACAATACCCAAAAAGAGTGTATTTCTGAGTGCATGCTGTCTTGCCTAAAAGAAGGATATTGTTGCCACAAAATCTTGCAACGGAGAAATTAAAAACTGATCTGTTCTTCAATCATGTGATTGTGAATTAGGAGAACATTTCTCAAGAAAGAGGAAGACTCACTGGCCTGCGCTCTGTGCCTGCATTTTATAGGCTGCTCACATGTCCAAGGAAATTGCAGCCTGAGCAATTGCAGAACTGAAAGAGGGTGTGTTTGCACAGGAAAGACCTACTGCTTCACAGAAAGCTGAGGTGTGCTGACAGCTTGCCTTGCAGGAAGCCCAGTGGGTGAGGGTCCCAATTTCTTTGAGGCTTATTGGCTGAAGAGTTTTGCCATACATTTAATAGTTGCTTGGTTTGTTCCTGAAGAGACATATTTTGTCTGTGCATGGCTTTGTCTAATGCTAGTACTTGGACCTTTCCTCAAGCACTAAAACACACGTAACACAGGAAAAGAACTGAAAATGTGATACCTAAGGCTCCAACTGTGTTTTACAGATTCAACAGCTTCCAGCTTGAAGTATCTCCCTCCTGCTACAAAGATTATGTTGCAGTGTATGATGGCTCAGATACCCATGCTCCTCTCCTTGGGAAATTCTGTGGCTCAGAATTGCCTCCAAATATTAAGAGCTCCAGTAATAATTTGTTCCTGGTGTTTAGCACTGACTTCTATGGAGCAGACAGGGGATGGAAAGCATCCTTCAGGGAGACCTTAGGTAAGTGTATTATCAGACTCATAATCCGCTGGTAAGTAATTTCTTTTGGTGAGGAGTAGTTGTGATCTCTCTCTCTAGAGGTGCGTGAAACAGAAGACTGTTTCTGATTTCGTGAAAATTGCTTGAAGTAAGCTAGATAGTAGGCTTATGAGATCCTTGCATTCCAGTCTGGTTTTGAATGATCCCCTTTATTATTTGCTACCCTTTTCCTGCCTCTCTGAAGGTACAGGTATTTCTTGGGTGACTGAAGGCTTAGCAGCACCCAAAGGCCTCTCTTTTGGAGGAAATACGGTAACACCTGAGAATTCTTATTCTTCTGTAGTCAAAGGTTGGTGGTGTGCTAAAGATGCCTCCTTTCAATCTATCCTCAATTTCCATTTCCTTTTAGTTTCTCTCACACCTTCTAAAGAGCTAAAGTGTTGAGGTCAGTTCAGATTGTGGTTCCCCACCAGGCACCACTGTGCTGATTTCTACTGATTTGTGGGATCATTCTAATTAGTTGGCCATAACACATTGGAGTCATAGTAAGAAGGCACTGGATGCCTTTTGTTTTGATGGACACAAGAATAAGGGGCAAAGCTTGATTATTACCTTCAAAACCAGTTTAAATTCAGTAGTCTAATTTTAAGATCAAGGTGTAAAAGGAGATTTTTATCTTCTTATAGCATCTGAATTGTTTAGGGATGGTAAGCAACAAATTATTATTACATGCAAATTGATTTCATGTCATCTCTACTACTTTCCTGTATAATTAACTCCACGTCTTTTGTGATCTAGAAAGAAGTAATTGTCTGGTTTGCAAAGCTGGCACTCAGACAGATCAGAATGAAAGGCCTTTGTGGCAGAACAAACATAGTCTTCTGCTGAGTCATTGAATCCCCTCCCCACCCCTAGCCAGTGACTTTCTCATTTGATAGTCTGAGAAAGTATTTACAGATAAGGAAAATAACTGGTTCTACAGGCTTTGCCAAGAAAAACATTCCCACAGAACCTCATGGTTATTAGTATTATTAACTCTTCCTTTGCTTCACTCAAAGTGATTGCTACAAGAACCTTTAAGATCTTGTGAATGGTCTTTAAGTCTTGTGAATGGTATTCCAGGTAACTTAATGTTGCTTCGAATGTTGCTGTCTTTAAACCCTGAAGTATCAGTTGTTATGGATCCCCTGCAGCCTGGGTTTGTGTTTCCAGGGTGAAATCATCAGGAAATCCCCAAGGTCTTCCTCTTCCTGTTGGCATTTAGTCAATTTTTTTAGCCACTGACTTTAGATTTATTTCTGCAACTTGCCAGATATTCTCCTTAAGCACACAACAGAACTCAAGCCAAGCTCTTCAAGTTAGTACCATGCCTGTTATTTTCCTAGAGTGAGGAGAAGTCTTTTATGAACAAACTTTCACATCTCTTAGATGTTTTGGAGGGACATTTCTGGAGGCTCCCAAGGAAAAAGAGGTTGAGATGTTGCATGGATTACTCAGGAGCAATGAGTTGCAAGCTATAAAAGATGCCCGGGCGGAGGTATGGGTTGTGTGACGAAGAGCCCGTGGTGGTGAGATGCTTAATGGTAGGTCTTCTCTCTTCATTGTGGGAAACAAGCCACAGGGACTAAGCCACACAGCCATTAGCAAGGATCTTGGCAGTCCCATGCTAGTACAGAATAGCCAAAAAGTAGAAAAGCATATTATAAAAGGAAAATATGAGTCACATCCTATAAATGTTTCCAGTTTGGCTTGCCTAAAAACTAGAGCCAGGAAAATACGTGACACATCTTTGTACTATGAGGTCTGAGATTATGCTTCAAATAAAAGAGAATAAAACCATGAAGATCTAGAAGCCTGTTATTCTACATGGTGCTTTAGAGAAGCTCCCTCATGTCTGTTAAAAGATAAAACCCATGTGGTTTTGTAAAAGTACAAATGCAATCAGATGACAATTAGTAATGATAAATCTCTTGAATAAGGAAGATGGTATCTGTAGAGAAACAAGAAGCCTCATTCTCTGTTGGATGACAATGAGCACATTATTCTCTAGTTGCCCCAGGGAAACACAACTGGATAACGTAATTATTGCTCTCTGTTTCATGTTGTGAGTGACCCTGATTATGTATTGGAAAGAAGCAAACAGAAACAGTACATTGTTTCTGTTTGTAGCAAACTAAACTATATCCTTTCCTCACGAGCTCTTCCAATTTCTTTCCTGAACAGGCTTCTTTTAGGCATACTGCCAAAATCTAGGGTTATCCAGGCACTTTTAAACCCTGAAATTTCTGTAGAAAACCTTCCCTGTTTTTATTAAAAGAATTTGTTTCTGTCACTGATCCTGCCCCCAGCAGAATATTCAAAGTCCCCATACTAGACAGAAAAAGGAGACTAAAAGAAAGTATGAAAGTGTTAATTTGACCATTCAGCAACATCTCACCTTTCTTGTCAAATATCTTTTCTTTCCCCATGCTACTCCATGCACTGTGCAATAAAAAGTGCACGTTTCACAGGCAGCATTCTTTGTCATAACCTGCTCTATGAGATGGTGTGTTTGAGGCAGTGGAACATACAGCCCTTGTGATGTGGTTCAGAGGGTTTATCTTTTCACTATTTCTGCTGCTAAGTTTGGGCACTTATCAGCCTCATTTTTGGAATCACTTGGATGTACTCTCAGGCAGAGCTGGTGAGCTGGGCTGACTGGAAGATCCCAGCCCACTCCAAGCGTTAAATCTGTGGAAAGACAAACTCCTCTTACCTTAGTTACCACTGACCTTTTTTCCTGCCTTTGTTTTCAGTCTGTAAAATGAGAATTATACCCGTTTTCCACAGAGAGCATGTGCTGCTCTAGACAATCAATAAAAGGATAAGAAGAGAGAAATCAATATCAGCTTAAGGCATTTGGTTACATGAGATGTCTCTGTAAAGGAAGGAAAGCTAAGATCTCTCCTCAAAGAATGAGATCTGCATGTACTGAGCTTGTGACTTAGCCAAAAATCTCCTGATTATCTCTCCAGCTCTAAGGGAAGATCTGAGTTTTTCAGCTGACCCAGGCTGGCAGGGACAGAGCCTGCACATACCTCTGCCATCCCTGCTGTAATAGCACAAATGGGACTTTGGTGATAAATGGAGCTTCTGCCTATTCCCATTCACTAATGGGGTGACCCTCTCACCTCAATTTGTGATCCCTCTGAGGCTTATGATACAAAGGCTAAGAAGACATAAAGATTTGGGTTTTCTTCTTGTTTTAAAGAGTCAGCAATGCCTGTTGGGAGATGTAGCTGTGACTTTATTAACAGGAAATCATTTCTCCTTGAAAGCTCGCTGCTCGTGTATATAGCTCCATTGTCTCAGTAAGGAAAAATACCTCACGTTCTAAATGATCAGAGAAGGATCGAAGGGTCTTCTGAAATGCAGGTCTGCTCACTGAAGCTTTCTAAGGAATTCACATGAATTTACAAGCAGCAAAGTGCTGCACACGATTAGATAAGTGGGTTGAGTCAGAAGGCTCTTCCTGAGCTTTATTCACACAATACAGGTAAAACTGCAACAGTTGGGACAGTGGAGAAGGTGGGGCGGAGGAGGGGAGGAAGATTGCCTGCTTTTTCTCTACTGCCCTAAATTCTGCTTGACTTCAAGCTGTGACCAGCTTTTTCCCCTCCCTTTTTTATATTATCTTTTGTTAGCATGCAGGAGAAATCCAAGTTTATACATTGTGAAAGACAAGCATTGTGTACTGGATTAATACCATTGTGGTGTCTTGTTTGCATTATTTTGGGGCTTATGAGCTCATGGGCCACGATTCTACTGTACAAGGCACTGCACAGGTAGAATAAAGCAACAATCTAATGTCACAAAAAAAATTATGATTTAAACACTGGACAATGAATGGATATAGACAGGCAAGAAGAATAGGGCAGCCACAGTGAGAAGACTAGTGTTGTTGGCTCTAGGCCAGGAGAAATGTCTCCTAAACCTTTTGCAGCTATTAGGCTGTTGGAATGTTAATGCCTGAAACACCCTGTCCTCTACATTGTCCTCAGTTTGCTCAGCTTTTCCCTCAAGGATCTGTCCATTCTTTTCACACAAATCATCATTTCTATTGAATGAATATTAATCATTTTACGTAAGTAAAATAATCATAAGCAAGTACAATTTAGAAGAAAAATAGCTGGGAAAATTAATCTTCCCTTATATATCAGAAAAATGCATTAATAGGTAATTTCCATAAATAATCTGGTTTTCATATAATAGAAATAGATTATAATCTACATGCTTTTCTTCTTGATGAGACGATCTGTAATTTACCTGATAAATAACCCAGAGGTATCTGCCCTCTCTTATTCTATTTGCTGTGTATTGAATTACCTATTTCCTGTGTGGAATTGAATATACTAAATGCCTGTCACTAACAGGTTTACTGTTATGCTCTCCCCTAATGAAATTACAGTTTACATTTTAAAAAATTGATCCAGTAGAATTTTCACAGCATTTTTATGCTATTTTATTGTATCAACAAAAAAATTGCCTCATTTAGTTCTAGTCCATGTTCTATCCTGCAAACTGAAACTGTCTTACTCTATGTTCGGTTGTTAGGTGCACATTTTCAGCAGTGTTTAGCATGCACAGTTGCTGCAGATTCTTTTTGGATTGTTCAGAATTGCTGAAAAAGCCCCCACAATTCCAAATGAGCAGTATAAGGTGTAAAATATTGGTTTGGATGTCCAGTTGCATAGGCCAGGACTAGGTGTCCTTTTGTGAGTCATGTCTAAATTCTCATACTACCAGAAGTAGTTCACTGCACTGATTTATGTAATTAATGTTGGTACCTGCTGTAGGTAGCACCAGGCACCTGCACTGATAACAGCAGTTATGGCCCGTGTCCCGGTTTGAGACAAATTAGGAGGAAATGTCTGAAATGAACGTGTCGTCTAATAGAAGGCAGGTTTCAGCAGCCCCTCCCCCACCCAGGTTCGGAAAGAAATTTCTTGGAGGAAAGTGGAAGAAAAGCTGTTTATTTAACAAGCAGGGTGCACGCAGGCACGAGAGAATGAATAATGTTAAATAATAAACCTCTCGCTGTGGAGAAGACCTGGTAGATTCAGAGTCCTTTCTGTAGGTGTGGCTCTGCTCTCCGGAGCTGGGGTGCAGCGTGGGCCCCTCTGGGCCATGGTGTGGGGCCTCCCGGTGATGGTGTTCTGACCGGAGCAAAGCTGAATGGTTCCAGGAGAAGAAAAAGAAGTCACAGTCCCGGGAAAGCTCCTTGCTTCAGCTAACGAACAAGAAGCTAGCTAAAGGGAAGAAAATGAAACTCTCTTCCCTGCTGTAGAGCCGAGAGCTGGGGGAGAGCAAGCGCGTTATCTGTGGTTTTGAACACAGCCGCCGAAGGAATTCCATCACCTCCCCCCTCCTTCTCTTGGATCAGTTTAAAGGCACAGAAAGGCATGGGATTCATGTCTGGGCACTAAGCAGGCGATAGGGGATATCCAACCTGAACTTGGAACCTGCTGCTTCAGAGGGTCTAGCTGAGAAGTAAATTGTCTAAATGTCACAAGTCTTCTGGCAGAAATTTCTTTGGGCTTTCAGTTCACACAATTTTTTGCCAAATACACTACGCATTAGTATTACACATTTCATTACACTGTCGTGGATAACTTATGATTAGTTTTAGGTATTAAAATAAGTGAATAAATTGTGGCTAATAATATCTTTTCTTGATCTTATTATAGTCTATGAAAGTAAGAACATCTGTGACAAGATCAGATTATATGATCATAACTCACAATTCCCAGACTGTTTCTAAATGTATTTTGGGGCTCAAATATAAAAATATCCATCAGCTTGAAATCTCACTAAATTTAGAAAGCATTTGTGGTGTTGAAATACATCTCTTTGGTGTCTTTGAAAAGAATACAAGTGTTGAGCTAAGGGATCATCTACAAATGCCTCTCAGAAATGTCAGTTAATTAATCACAGGGTCACAGAATGGGTTAGGTTGGAAGGGACCACAGAGGGTCATCTGCTCCAACCACCCTGCTCAGGCAGGGTCATCCTAGAGTACATTGCATAGGATTGCATCCAAACAGTGCTTGAATATCTCCAGTGAAGGATTTCTTCTTCCAAAGCAAAATGAATAGAAAGGGCTTGCATGCTCAAATTGGACAGATAAGAAGAAAGGCAGACATTCAAATAGGAAACTTCTGTCTGATCTGAAAAATTGAGGTGAAAACAATTTTCAGACAGTAATTACATATCTTTGTAGTGACTAAATGGTTAAAAAGCTGATGGGATATTCAGATTAATGGCACTTCGCAAAACTGTGGGTGAACTCTGCTGGCATGAATTGTCTTAGCTTGACTGAAGTCAGTGACTTCAGCTGAAAATCTGTCCTCTGGTGCATACAAAAAAAAGGTGAGGAGACTTTTCTCATTCACATCACAAGAGGGATCTGAAAAGGCTTAAGCAGCTGTGGTGCCAAATATGAACACTAATTCAGTATTACTAAGTATTGGAATTAGGCAAGACTGCATGTCAGCCTTCGGTCTCCCAGACAAGCATCAAGGAGACAGACAGGACAGTACATAGATCACAGTTTTGCAGGCTTGGCACAGAGCATGTCTGGACTGTTATATTTGGTATCGGTCCAAAAAACCTTAAGGATACGAATTTCATCTGACTGCATTTGTGAAATCCAGCTAAAGCAGGATACTGGAGCTTTACAGTCCTAAATGTCACTGCCTGCCACTGCCAGGCCATCAAACCAGTCAAAAAACTTTTCTGCATAATGGCTAGTCTAAGGACTCTAAAAAGCCTTGTGCTTTCCAAGGTCTCCTGAAATGTTGCAGCCTCTGTGGACAGGGCCTGCAGCCACGCAAAATCACGATGTTGGTGCAGTGATCGCCAAACACAGGAACAGTCCAGATTGAGAAGGTTTACCAATCTTCAGTATCAGCCACAAAGCAGAAGAGTACAATTCCTCACCCCAGCCCTGTCCTTCTGAGCCTTACTGTTTGAAGCAATGATCCAGATAAGGTATGAGCTAATTATTACAGCTACAGAAAGTCCAGCCACTCCTATGCACTGGAAATAAGACCCATCAAGAAAGAATTAGTCTTAACTGAATTAATCTTTGCCTATACCTATCTTTAGTTCAGATCAGAGAGAAGTCTAGAGTTCCTAGGGATGCTCCTAGGTGAAACCAGAAGAGAGTCAGAAGTCTTGGAGGGAATTTTCATTACTGTCAAGCAGAACTAGACCATTTCTTTAACTTTGTGGCCTTCTAGTAGCTGCTTAGGGTGCTCATTTGTAAAAGAAGGGAAAGACAGAAAAATTGCTTTGTTGTGTTTTGAAATGTCAGTGGTTTAGTTGATTCTGATAGATTTCAAACTATTCAGTAGGTTACCCTTTCATTGCACCCATACCTGTGTAAATGAACCTTACCCCTGGCTGTACTTCAAAGGCAGGAAGCTTCAAAGATTTATCTTCATCTTCATTCCATATCTAGAGGGTATAACTCTTAACAGAGAAACATGTGCTTGGTCTCTGCTGTAATGATTTTTATTTGCCATAGGGAACCTTCAATTCCTTCTTTTCTGAATGGTCCTTGAGCCTTTTAGTTTCATTAACGCTTCCCACCAAAAGCAATTAGGGATGACAGTGTGTGCCCTAGTTCTGATAATTTGTGTTCTCTGGCAAGCCGTTTATGAGAGCAAGATTGCCATCTGATTTATGATGACCTTATGATTTTTATTTCAAATAAGAAAGCAAAGACTGAAACAAGACAGTCAGCCATGTAGTTGGTCCATCTGCTGACATACAAATTATTCTATTAGGTACATTTCTCATTATACTAATCAAGTTTAGCTTTTAATATCCAAGAGTCTATTCTACAAATTAACAGACTTCTCAGCCCCAGATTTTGCCTAGATTTTAGCTACATTTGTTTCTGACTGTGTTAGCCAGTGATGAATATCTCTCCATTAAAAATCACATGGAGGCTGGATGGCTACTCTTTGGCCTTCTGTTCAGAAGTGGTGCTGATTTTTAAAGCAATGTGTTGTGTCCTGGCTAAAATGCAGTGAGATAGTGTATCTCTTAGTTGCCTCCTGTTAAGCAGTTGGTTCTTCATTTACTTGCGGGTGTTCACTTCATCTATACAGTTTCACTATTGTGTAGCTTCTAGTGCCTGCAATCAGATGTAACATTGATCATAGATGGATTTTTCAACAATAACTGCTCTTTATTTGGCTTGATACAGGACTGCTTGATATCTGGTCAGCTTCCAATCTAGCTGTTATTTATAATGTACTGTCCTGTAAACATCTGACTCTACCCCAGCTGAGCAGGCCAGGCATTGTGAAACCTCATCTTTATTAACTATAAATCACACTTTCAGTTATTTATGTCGCCTTAGATGATATTGCTTGCTATACTGTACTAGTTGGAATTAATTTTCTGATAAGGAAGATTTGGCCTGCTTCTCTCTCTGTCAGGTCCTTTTCATATGCTGTACACACAGAGCCTGCCCACATATGTATTTTTTGTCATTAGAGCTGTCTTCATAGCTGCACAGTTAGCAGTGAATTTCACCACCGCAGAGGTCCAGACATTTAATATTCAAAAAAAGGATGATCCTGCAGCACTGCGAGCCTTCTTGTTGCATTGCTCTGTGGCAATTCCCCGACTCGTGTTGCCATGGTCTGACTGTCATGTCTGCAATTCTACCTTTGAAAAGGGGGAAGGGGAGCTTTGTTAGTGTCTAACCCATATATCAGTCCAGACTCAATATTGCAGGGCTGGATGGTCAGACTGTGATCTATGATGTTTATATGTTTAATGTTATGTTTAGTAGACATTGTCCAAAATGCTGGCAGGAAACAGCCCCAATAACATTGTTTCAGGAGAATGGAATAAATCACGCAGAAGGGTGAACACAGAGAAAAATATAGGGAAACCACACTGTTAGGGCCCCGGCACCCTCCTGTCTGACATTTTCCTCCTTCTTAGACTATTTGTGAGAATGTGATTTATTGATCACATTTCCCCTGCTGTTGTTCTTGCCTTCTGCAGTGGCACTGGAATGAATACTAACACTTTTCCAAGTTTCTGACTTCATTAAATGCCCACAAAACTTGACTATTAATTCCTGGCTTTTTCACTTTGTAGTAAGTTTCTTCTGTTCATTTTTAACTATAGCAAAAGCTGAAATCTAATGTTATTAGGATTCTGCATTTAAGCAAATTGCTTTACAGGGTGGGGTTTTCTGGCTTTGGTTGGTAGAGCAGGATGACTTTCAGCCTTAGTCACTCTGCTTTAACCATGACAGTCTCGAAAGCCCCGGGTTACTGATGCAATCCTGATGCTTGGATGCTGATTTCTCACCAGAATGATCTTTTGTAATACTGTAGCTCAAGTAAGGTACAGTTTTATATGTCTGGAAATGTATCAGCATGTCAAGGTAAAGTCACTGAATGTGCCAGACAGGCATATTTTACACGTACAGATGAAATTCTGAAACTCTGCTTGTGCAGCTTAGCCACAGCTGTAGCTTCATTTGTTGTTGAATGCTCATAAATGGATTTGCTGCAGAAGACAACAGGCTGCTTGCAGTTACTCCTCTGCTCTGTGCAGTTTACAAAACCTCTTTCCTGAGACCCCAAAGCAAGGGTATAAACAATATTTTATTTAAATTCTTGAGTTAAATAAGTGGCCAGGAGACCTTGTAGAGACTGGGGAAGGAAATAAATTAATTGAGGATCACATTTACTAGCCCAGTCCAACCTCTGGAAATCAAACTATTTAAAAAGAAAAAAAGCCTGTCAGATAATCTGTGGTTTTTGCTTGTTTGTAATTCAATGTGATAAATAACTGCTTTTCCCCAAAAAAAGGTAATTTCTTTCAACATGACTGACTTTATAGGGTTCAAATTTTCACAGAAAATAAGTCAAGGACTTAGCCCTGTCTGTGGGAACCAAATGAAAAGCAGCCTGCATTTCAGAGGGGCTGTAAGTTCCCACCAAGCAAAACACTTCCAGAAGTAAGTCCCTTTTAGCTAGATTCGTGAATACGGTGTCAGGCTGCCAAATTCAATCCCCCTAGGATGCGGGCATATTGCCAAAATAAGCAACTTGATTTTATATCACATTTTCAAAGCCAACAGCTCAGTGCCCCCTACTGACTAAATATTCTCAGTGGCCAGCAAGAATCCCTTTCAAAGGCCTTCAGACCAATGCTTTTCTGTTTCATTGGTGCCCTCTGTCTTCTTTACAGTTCCTTTTAAAAACTTCTATTGCTACATTTTCAAAGTAAATACTGTTTTTATATTCATCAGAAGACATGAGACTTTCTTAAATCACTCTATGAAATCTAATTGTGATTCATGTCTCTCTTTGTGTTGAAAGTCTTTTAATTGCTCAGATAGTCCTCGCAAGACAGGACAGTAAAGTACTGTAGCACAGATAAAAAGTTGCTGGCTTAACATTAAAGAGTTGAAGATTAAATAAATGCCAGGAATTGCTGTTAAAAAGCTTCTGCTTCTTCAACAGGACCTCAGAATGGCTGTGGTGGTTACTTGTCAACTTCTGCTTCTACCTTTGGCCCTCCAGTCTCCAACGTGACCAGAAGATATGAGAAAAATCTGGACTGTGTATGGATCATAACTGCACCTGTAAACAAACTGATCAACCTCACCTTCACTTCATTTGAGCTTGAAGCACGGTCTGCTCAGATTTGCCGATATGATTATGTCAAAGTAAGAGAGCTGCATATTTTAACAAGAAAATATCAGTGAGATACAATCCATTATCTTCTCCATGAGGCTAACTTAACTCATAGAAAATGATCTTAAGAAGAAATTAAATTGTTTAATATAATTAAATTTTTTCATTGGGTTAGATTACAACTCCAGATGTCATCCTGCCTTTTTGGAAACCAGTAAGAGTTTTAACATTACACACACTTCTGGTCTTAGACTGCTCATTTAATGAGTATTTATTTCACAGAATAGAAACAAAACAAAACTCAAACACATGTAAAGCAAAACTTCAGAGTAAACGTGCAGATTCATTATCATACACAATTGCTTGAAAGGACTTGAATTAATAAAATTTTTCATAGCTTTTTTTTCGTCAAAAGTCAGTGCTCACCTGTAGAAGCTGTTTTCTTGGAGATGAGCATACAAAACATCAGATAGCAGAATCCTGCTAAACAAACTCCATCAAGGAATGTTATAGATCCTGCTGAACATTTGAGATACTCAATGAAACAATTAATTCATTCTACATTTTGATGAATAAAATCAGTCTTCTCACTGAAAAGCACTTTGAGTTTACATATAATAAAGAAATGAGAATGCCAAATTAAAATGTAATCATTTTTTGATAGATTTGCTGAGACAGGACCAGAATGTTCCATAATGAGATTTACCCTGTCCAACAGAATTAGTTAATATGGCAGTGAATAATTAGAGTAATCAAGAACATCCTGTTAAAGCACAAGAGCACATACTGGGCTTTCAAGTAAACGAAATTCTAATGTAAGGAGGGCTCAGAAAATTTTATTTCTCTTTATTTGTTTGTTGTGCCTAAAATATTAGTGGCTTATATATTTTGTGTCTTTCAGCTTTATGATGGAGATAATGAAAATGCCAATTTAGTTGGTACGTTCTGTGGATCTACAGTGCCAGCTCCTTTTCTTTCTACCCGTAATTCCTTGACAGTGAAATTTGTCACAGACAGTTCTGTGGAAAGGCTGGGTTTCAATGCCACCTACACCACAGTGGATCGTAAGTATACATATAGATATATATATATGTATGCATATAAATTATTGACACCATTAGCATGTATTTTGCTTTTTGTTTTCCTTCCAGAGACTCAAAGATAAATACAAAAGTATACCATCCAAAACTCAACTCCATTTCAGTTTTGCTCAAAAAATAGTTTTCCCCAGTTTTCACTCTACGATGCATTTGTTACTGTTTTACACAGGCCTGTGTGGAGGAATTTATAATGCAACTTCTACATCCCTGACTGCAACATCTCCTAATTTTCCAAATGAATATCCACCATTTACTCTCTGCACTTGGGTCATTGATGCCCCTCCCCAGCAGCAAGTCAGGGTGGTGGTAGAGGTCTTCCACCTCCATTCCAGCCAGGACTGCTCTCAGAACTACCTAGAGCTCCAGGATTCACCAACAGTAAGAAATTTACAGAGGATATTATTCCCCATTCCCATTCAGCTCCTTTTACCCTTTGGAAAGAGAGAAGAAACCTACTATTTGGTAATATATTCATTGATGAGCCTCTGTGAGGGGCACATCCAAAGCATTACTCACCATGCCCCAATTAAGGTAGGATAACTACACAGACCTCACAGAAGCACTCTATGCACACATGGAGTTAGAACTGGGCAAGTGTTACACAGTTTTTCACAGTTGCACCAAGTAACAGTGCAGACAAACTTAACACCCAGAAAATACTGCCCCACAGCAAGTTTTCATTGTGCTTCCTCTCATCCAAGAACCATAATAAAAATGAATACTCATGCCAGGAAGAGTGTTTTAAAAACACCACAAAAAAACCCCAACTATTTATGTCCCTCATATTATACTATTCTAAATCATCATTTCTCATTTTGCCATGAGAATACCTGTTACATTCTATTTGTTTCTAATACTAATTCAACATGAAATGTTGAGATATTATTAAGTGATTTCCATGAGAATTTAAAATTCAATTTCATAACTGGTATATAAAGTGTTGAGAGACTTATTTACCCTAAGTTAAGTAAATATAAAACTGAATTATATCATTGAGTAACTTGTGATGTATTAAATTCCAGCAGAGCCAAGGGTCAGTCCATAGATTCTGTGGCACTGAGACTTTTCAAGTCCCTGAATTTTATTCTTATGATCGCACTGCCATTGTGACTTTCAAGTCAGATGAATATATGATTAACAATGGAGTCAGATTTTCCTATCAAGCTACAGGTAAGCCTGAAGAAATGTCCCAAAAAAACTATCTACTATTCTCTTTGTTTATTTCATAAACAAAAATTTTTGAAATTATTTAAAAGCAATACAGAGATCTGAAATCCTTACATATTTCTGGTTTTCTGTCTCAAGGTTGCAGCAGAGAGTATAATCAGACATTTGGTTACTTGAAGAGCCCTGGCTGGCCTGGTCCTCACCCCAATAATATGGATTGTTCCATCATTCTTCGAGCTCCCCCAAATCACACAATATCTCTCTTTTTCCATGCTTTCCATTTGGAAGACAGCATCCAGTGTTCACATGATTTCCTAGAGGTATCATGCAAGTATACATATTTTGTGAACCTGTGTAAAAAATCTGCTGAATTCAAAGGATATTAATAAGTTTGGATCAAGTTTGGATCAAGTCTGAGTTGAACTGACTGAATTAGGGACTAATTTATTGCTACAATTTTATGATGAAACATACTTAGATGTTATAGTAAGAGGTTAAACAATACACCCTAGTAGGTCGAAACCCAGTGAATAAATAGTTTCATTATCAGCTAAGTCATCTTTGCCTAGCTCTTGTTGAGGTTACCCAGTTAACAGAGTAATCTGGAATAGTTTGTGTTTGATATTAACATCCATGCATGAACAGAAAGCCGTAAATCTGAGTGAGTTTGTTACAGCAGTAGATTCCATCTGCTTGATATTTTTAAGAAAGATTTTTTCCTAAAAGAACAATTAAAAAAAAAATAAACAAAAAACCAAAAAAACAGAAACCAACAAACTCTAGTGACAACTGTAAGATACTTGCTAAAGTACTTTGTGTCAATGAAAAGGGTATCTTCCTCCTACACAATCCTCACTCTTGCAGGTTTCCCTGTTCACTGGTCAGATGACAAAAGTCAGATGTCTGTGGCAAAATCATTGTTTAGGTCTCCTTTCATATCCTCTTTACTGTCTCAAGAAATGGATCTAAGCACCAGCATTATTGGAGTACAGAAAAAAAATCAGATTAAATCTGAGCTATGTAATATGATCTGCATCTTAATGTGACTGGGGAAAAGTGGTCTGCAGGGTAAAGAATTAATCTTTTCCTCTGGAATATTAACATTTCTTACGAAAAGCAAAACATGGACTTGAATTGCATAAGGACATCTTAGCTACTAGTCAAGTAATTTTCTTCAGTCAGGAGATACACCACATTATAACATTTAGCTGCCTGTTTCTGATGATACTTGTTCTGTGCAATTACTTGTAAAACTCAGACAGATCAGTTAATGGTCTCTTTTTCCTTCTACACAAGAATACGTGGTAGGAAAAAAACAGTATTAAAATGACAGATATAGTATGCAAGCAAGTCACTTCTTAGTTTGTGCTGTGTTTATATCTGTGAATAATTGTGCTGGTGTATAACTGGCATAGGAATTTAATGTTGACAGTATTTTTTGTGTCCCCTGAAGGTCAGAAATGGGAGTGATGTGCGATCACCACTACTTGGCAGGTTCTGTGGAAACACTGTGCCCAGTCCCATCTTCCCCCAGAACCATGTTGTCTACCTTCGTTTCAAGAGCGATTTTTCAGGGGCTCATGATGGATATGAAATTACTTGGACTTCATCATCAAGTGGTAAGGCTGTAGCTACAAAATAATGCTACATAGAAGGAAAATGCAGCAATGTGGAATTCAGCTCTGTTTGGACCCTGCATCATCACTACTTTAGACCTTCCCTAGCACCCACAGTCCACCCTACTCAGTCACTGGAGAGAGGTAGTTGCTCCTCAAGACCAGTGGGGCAAGATTCATTTTATGAGATGGAAGCAATTCCCTCTCCCTAACATAGACTTTAAAAACCTCAGATGATACAGTCCACTTAAGGTGAAGACCTCCTTCTTTCACTGAGAGGCTGGAAAATATTGGGAACGTCTACCTTGGGATCCAACGACTGGTGGTGGTGGTGACTCAGCTTGCTCCAATAGTCCAGTTGTGATATGCCCTAGAAGATAGGCACAGCTAAGCCTGAAGAGGACAGGAAGTTGCCCCAAGAAAATAAACTACCCGTAATGCTGTGTAGTGCCTATATCATGGACACATTCATGAATGGCTTATGAAATGGCAGTGAACAGCTGGGAAATAGTTTCTTCATGACATTGAGTTACTGGAGGTAGAAAACTCATGGCCAGATGAGAAGCACTGCAGAATAACCATACAGTACTTAGTGACCCAGTGATGGAAAGGCAGATAAAGCTCAGTGTAGGGAAGTGTCAATAAAGAATGTGGTCAAAAAAAGACAGTCCTAACTTTACTTAAAAAATATGGGCACTGAGTTGACTTTCAGTACTCAACAACAAGATCTTAGGGGTAAAATAGTTTCAAGAAAACAAAAGTTTGACTAAGAGTCAGATAGACTGGCATAATGATAGAAACTGTTGAGAAAGGAAGAGAGAAGAAATAGACAGCCACTGTATAAATCCATAGTACACACACAAATTGAATGATGTGCACAGTTCTGATCTCTTCCCCTTATAAAAAATCAGGATTAACAAAGGGCTCAAGCTTAAAAAGGCTTCTGTATGAGGTACTCTGAGACTTTTTAATCTGGTTAAGAAACTACTGGAGTCTATAAAATTGAGTGATATTGGATCATAAATAATAATCAACTGGTTTTTGACTTTTCCCATAGAAGAACTAGCAGCCATCATATAAAGCCAGGAGCTCGTAGGTTCAAAACAAACTAAACAAACCAGTTCTTGACACAGTATGCAGTTAAACTGTGGAGCTCCTTCCCACAGCATGCTATAAATCTACATGGATTCAAGGGCTACCCACACAAGTTCATGGAAGACATCTGATAAACATTATTAAATAGAAACCATCTCTGGGAGCAGTAAGCTGAAAATTCTTGGAGAGTGTGAGGGTAATCTGAGGCATGACCTGCACATTCTTACTCCATGAACTTGCATTTTTCCCAGGTCATCTGCTTCTGCCCACTGTTGAAGATTGAATTTTGGTAGAAATGGACTTTGATTTACTTAATATGACTAATTTCTCTGAGCTGTTCTCTATATTTTTCTATCCAATGAGGATTCACTACTTTTCATGCCAAAAAACAGTCACAGCGAATTCATCTCCAGTTGAGTAGCTGGGAACTGAACTGACTAAGGCACAGACTTAAAATTTCAGTCCCTGTTTCAAAGAATTTGGCGAGGGGGGGTGATTTTTAATATTCAGTGATGGTCTAATGCCCATTGCATATTCTAGAGCCTCAGTTTTATCTCTTAGTTATTAGTGTTCTTAGCCACATTAGTTGTCACAGCTCAGTCTCTCTGCTTTTCAGTGCTACTACTAATACTGTACTAATGTACTACATCATGTATTATCTTGTGAAACTAAGCCTTCTAGGCCAATTAACAGTGTCTGCTTCCAGGATGCGGCGGAACATTATATGGCACCACTGGCTCATTTGCCAGTCCCAGCTACCCAGCAACTTACCACAACAACACTGACTGCGAGTGGGCCATTACTGTGCCCCAGGGACGAATTGTCACAGTGAACTTTGATTTCATCAGCATCGATGACCCAGGGGATTGCAGCAGCAACTATCTGATCCTCTACAACGGGCCAGATGCCAGCCATCCCCCCGCCGGGCCCTACTGTGGCACGGTACGTATTGCCTTCCCTCTGTGACCCCAGAAGTGGTTAAAATGAATTTTTACTGTTTCATGTACAAGACCATTTCCCTAATTCTGGCATGAATTCCACACAGACGAGTGGAAGTGAAGGCGTAAGGCGTGTGTGGCACCTTAGAAGCCTTCCAACTCAGACCGTACAGTGACATCTAGTGGGAGGCATCAAAAAAGCTTGCTCCGTACTTCGTTGTATTTGTGATTTAAATATTTGCAATACCCTGAGGGAGAAACGCAGCACCAGTAACTAGAACAGACCTGAGATCACTGCCAATCTACGGTCCAATTTGTGCCTCAGTTTTAACTCTCTGACTGTCTCTTCCAAAGGATCTTCATGTCCTATAAAGCTTTTCATTTTTCTTGTCTTTCATTTTAGGATACAAACATTGCTCCATTTACTGCTACATCTCATCAAGTCTATATAAAATTTCATGCTGAATATGTGACTTTACCATCAGGATTCCAGTTAAGCTGGACGAGCTAAAACACTGTTTATGAGAAATATATTACCATTCCTTGCTATACTGAAGAGACTTTAGATCATAAAGGAGGTTTGAAGTCCAGTGATGACTGCAGCTGAACTAAGGCCTTTTAAAAGTTACTGTAAATGTAGCTGTTATGAATTTGGAATTCTGTCAAAAAAACCCTTGATGTCCCATTGTACTGAAAATAAACTACTACCTACCCAACTGGGAAAAGGAGCTTTTGCAATATATTTTTTATATTCTTCTACATAATTTCAAAGTTTCACAATTAATGCTATAAAAAGTGAACTACCCGGGATAAAACTTACACAGGAAGTTAATAAGAGGACGTAAGACATGAAGCCATCTTTAATTAGTTCTCTAGAGTTATATGGTTTTGTCCCAAGCATCTCTGGAAACATCAGCTTAAGTTTTATTCAAATTAGATCAAATCAGAAATTGCTAATAAATGGTCCCTGTCCTACAACCACTTACACAGATAACGGTGCTGAAGACCTTTCAGTAATACTGTCCATTGGGTATAAGAACCCAGCTGAATCAGTACTTGAGCATTCACTGAAGTTTAACACAGCAAGGACATGATACGGTTCTAAATGTTAACCACATTACGAAGTAATGTCAGGATCAGAGCCCTATGTTCAATATATACAGATATCTGTGGTTATACTTATTGAATTATATTTTCAAGCTTCAAAGTCTATATTACAACTGAATACAAAATACTTCTGAGACTTTTAGTAACTATGTCACTCTTCTAATCAACTTGTAGGCAACTTCCTAGACATTTATGAAACAGATATAACTTTGGAATAGGGCAGACATAAAAATATCAACTGAACTTTGACTACAATTAGTTTTTCCCTTCCCCAGGCTAACACACATCATACATAAAAGATGTTGTTGACAGGGTATACAGAGGACACTGATTCCCACCATGAAACATTTTTTGTCACAATCCAGAACAAGTGACCAATTTATTTCCCGAATATCAGCTGTGATGGACAGGCAAGAGAAATTTGGACTGCAGCAAAGAAACATGGACCTTACCAGAACTCTTCCTTCACAACTATTACAAGGAGTCACTCACAGGGAAAACAATTCCTTAATTTGATCATTCCAGTAATTAATTATGAAATTATATTAAAGTGTAAGTGGCAGTTTTAACAAAATCTAGGAACTCTTTGAAGATTTCCCAGTGAATGCCAAAAAAGCCATCATTCCACAAACATATGAAACTTTATTACAGCTGAGCAGATATTCTGGTTAAGATAAAATGTAGAAAAATCAAAAGGACAAAAAGGACAAGCTATAAAATACAACTCAAAATCCTCTGGTGGTAAGTTAGAAAAAGAGAAACCTGTGAAGTTCCACTGGCCAACAGAATGAGATGTAAGCCAGCATTTTATAATTGTCCAAGGACTTAGAAAACCTGAGCCTATGTACAGGTGATAGTCCTGCTAACATGCCTAAGTATAACATAGAAAAAGCAGAAATATCCATATTTGGATGAAATTGGGAGGCACCTATGTCCTACTGAGCTGCTAGCAAAACAGAAAGGTCCTCTAATAAGAGAAGACATAAAAGGCCATATAATCAAATGAAATATTTTCAGATTAGTAGTCCAGAAAACTTTTGCTGAGAGTCCACTCAAATTGATGTTGTATTTGCAGTCAAAGGATGATGTAATCTTTGTCCATTTTGTTTATTAAAACTCCCTAGAGGGGATAGCAAGCAGTAAAGAAACATCTGAACTGTCTGGAGATAAAGCCACAAAATAAATTCTAAAGACAGCAATGTGTAAGAGACTCCAAGTACAATCAAGCATGGATTGCAGGTTTGCCTGCAGAGATAAGGAGGACTGTATTCGTCCCCTCTGCAACGCGGCATCACAGGCTTTATGAATGTCCATTGTGGCTCTGACCTTCCTATGAATCACCATGGATTTGGTGCAGTTGGTGCACCAAACCTGCAGTTGGCAGAGGATCCCCTCAAGATCTGGATGCTGTCACTTCCTGCTGGGTGGCTGGACGTGGAAGCGTCAGATTTTCGGCCAGAACCAACTTGGCAAGAATGTTGTCATTTTCCACATTTCACCAGCCCAGAGCACAGCTCAGCTAGAATCCACATGTGAAAGGGAAGGAGATGTCCCTCCAAACGGCTCCCTGCCACTGCAGGCAGTGTTCTGTGGTACGTTCATTGCTCCTGTTAAAAGTAGATCAGCCCTGTCAGAAATGAGTTCTCAGACAAAACCTTGGCCTTTTCACGGATGTGACAGAGCTGACAAACAGAAACCTGTACGTGGTTTTAATGAATGAAGTTCATTAGTGGCTTTTCGAGGCTGGTGTCAGCCCCACCTCACACAGTGTAAGGGCACCAAGTTGCCCAAGGACATGGCAGTCCCCGAGCTCACCACACTGAGGCTGCTCTCCTGCTGACTTACGGACTGGTGCGGAGACATGTCCTGGGCACCTTCATGTGCCTGAGGCCATTCTGGTAACACAGCCTTTGGCCTTAAGCTCTCGAGGGGAACTCCAGTCAAACTGGTGAGTTTGCTGAAATCTATACTTCAAAAAGACTGATTTCACTAAGAGAAAAAGCGTGTTTCACCTCAAAGCAATTAAATGCTTTTGGACATTTTTTTTATATGATAAATACTTGCTGTTGGCAAGATCTTCTGTCACATCATCAAATTTTAAAAAGTCATTGAAATTCTGCAGAAGAAAAGACTAAATAGCACTGTGAATGGGAGGAAGAGAAATTTTTAAGTTTTTTTTTAAACCTAACAGTAACTAACTAATGCTTGGTGCATTTTTAAATGTTGGAAATACTCAATACCTATGCATAATTTTATTGACAAATGAGTAAAATGCATGAGGTTATTTAGAGAAAAAAAAAAGGTCCAGCAGAGAATTTGTGCCCATGAAGACTGTTAAATGAAGCTGCTGGGACAAGGTTCAATTGATCTAACCCAACTGACTGTCGCCAAAAATAGTTGAAGTCTAAAACTAAAGTAAATTATCAAACCCATTCTTTAAAAAAACAAAGGAACAAAGAAACAAAGTAACCCACTGCTGTCCTCTAACATTTTATATGAGGAGCCACAACAAAAATACCAACTGCAGAAGTATTAAAGTGGAGGTCCTTAAAGGAGAGAGCTGCTGTTCAGCCATATTTCTGTCTTGGAAGGTAAGAAGTAATTTAAAACACTTGCTTTAAAATGAATGCACAGCACACACAAGCAGAACTAAACAGACAATCTGGAAAGAATTATTCCATGAAACTTCTATGTGCTTTTTGCAGTGTACAATTCAAAAGACAAAATCTGTCTTTAATAAGAAATATAGCTTCATCTTACAACACTGCCATGAAGACCTTTGCTTTTATGTCTGTGCACACTGCTATTTTATAATGTCATTGTTGTGAATGCTGCATGTCTGTATTGTAATAACTGCATGACTACAACCTCCCTCTGTCAGTGACAAAGCACAGATAATGAATGTGCAGGTTTTCACTTTCTAGAGCCTGCATGGTTTTATGCTGCATGTAAATCTTCTTCTGCATGTTACTGTAGATATTTATTCTTATATAAAAGTAATTTTATGAGGCAGTTGTATATGAATGGTAAGCCCTCCAATGACCAGGATTTGAAGAATAAG
This sequence comes from Rhagologus leucostigma, assembly GCA_013397725.1. Lineage (NCBI taxonomy): Eukaryota > Metazoa > Chordata > Aves > Passeriformes > Rhagologus > Rhagologus leucostigma. Next base: position 678,302 of record VZTD01002528.1, on the reverse strand, counting down.
CACTAAAATGTCTGTAACAACATTTTTAATTGCCCTTTCCATGTGGCAGGACTGTTCTTTATAAATGAGAAATAATACCACAATGAGATATTCTTAGGGTTATAGTTACTTGAAGTAAAGGAGACAGAAGATATACAGCTAAAATGCCAGAAATCGTGGTGCTGGTTAATTTAAAACACTAGCTAATTTTAGTTAAATTTACAAAGCAATTTTGACTGAAAAACAGTTTTCAATTGGTTCATTAAGCAAAGGAGGCAGTGTCTGTTTCCCATAATAACACAGGATATGTGTTCTAGGCACCAGAATTAACAAATCTGGTGCAATTATTTTTTGTCAACTGCTGAACTAAAACTGGAGAATTATTCTGCGGTCCTAATTAAAATGAAATGCAAAAAAAATTCATAGGATTGACTATATTGTTCCTAATACAAAACAACTGCAACAAGACAGGATTATTAACAAATAAATATTTAAAATGTTTATTAAATTATTATAAAAATAGAGGCCAAATTCTAGGAGTTTGCTCTTATAAGGAAATGATTGGAAAAATAAATATTGCCAGTTATCACACTTAGTGAGTGTAATGTTGATGGATACATCTGTAGTAGCAGTGCCCAGCACTACAGAACTGGTTTTGCAGGGGCCTGTTGCTGTTGCATGGTTTTGATGACACGCTATCCCTGCATTAATGTTGCCCATTATCATAGCTTTCCTTGGAGGGGGAAAGCAGGGATAAAAATAGAATAATAATGTAAAACATAATTTCCTTGGTTAGTAGAAGTACCTAGGACAGCGAAAGCAAGGGAGGCATCAGAGCTGCTCCTCCCCTTGCTGATGCCCAGCACAGTGAGAGGAGCCAGCAGGACGCAGGTCCAGCCGTCACTGCCGAGGCGAAGCAGGCTGGGGCACCACTGCAGGGGCAACTTCTCCCTCCTCTGACCACCACAGGGAAAACTGCAGCTCTGCCCCACAGTCATGGCCATCCATCGACCTCATAGTCACCTACTTTAGCCTGCAGTCCTAAGGACAGGAGGCATATGCCAGTCTCGGCAAAGAACTCAGGCATCTGCTCTACAAACATTTAAGCCAAGTGACGGATTTAGAACAGATCTGACAGATAGCAAAGATATTTTATAGTTATTTCATAAGCAAAAAGTCAGTAGCTGGAAGGTACAGCTAGACCTAAATTGGAAAAGCCTCTACTGTGAGTTCAAGCACTGTGGAGATGGCTCTGCTGGCTGGTCCCTAGGCACAGGCTGGCCAGCCTCTAGCTGGGGGTATAGAGGGAGCTAAGGATATCTGGGGCCAAAGAGGTTTTGGAATGACTGCATGCACTGGGAAGAGAGGGGGGGGATAAGAGAAGGGAGACTGGGTGACTGCAGTGACACAGACCCTCTGCAAGAAATGACTCTTCATGACTGCTGAAGGGACAATCTGAAAAATCAGTTTTCATGATCAAGAATCTTTGGACAGCGTGGCTTGTGTACCTGCCTTCCCCACGCCTTCTCAGACAGTTGGTACTCAGTGCTCCATGAGGCGCTGTAAAACTTTAAAAGGAAGGCTTGACAGCAACTCCCCTTTGCCAAATCCAATGCAGACCTGACTGGGGTATGGATTCGTGCTCAGAAAAAAAGTTTTCTCAAGCAGGACCCAGGGAAGGTCACATAGAAGGTGTGAATAATAGATGAACTCTTTACATAACAACAGGATAATGAAATTAGGTAGATGGCAAAAAAACCCCACAATCCTTATGAAAGGGAGTAATGACAATATGTTTATTAAGTGGGGAGTAATTAAATACTTCTATGGTAGGGGTAGGATGTGGATATCCAGGCCACATGCAGTGTATTGATCACTGCATAAATGGGGCAGAGGGAAGCCAGGTGAGCTTCGCATTAGCCATGGAGACTGTTTTTTGCGTGTCTTGTTAGAGTCACGTGTGCTGTTACTTGGAATAAGGAAGTGGGACGGTACTTATAGGCAATTAATCTGCCTGGGCCTTAGCTACTAAATGACACCTGCAATCATTCGCCATGAAATAAGAACAGCAGACATGTTAGCACTTAGATCTTTGAAACTGACTAGTGGCAGTCAGGGCATTTTCTTAGACAGGAAAGGGATCTAGACTCATGTTTCTGCAGACAAAAAAAGGACTGTACATCACTGTCCTGTACATCACTGTCCTGTACATCTGAATGACAGTAGGTTCTGCTGAGAAATCCATCTACAAGGAAGTTGTTCCAGTTGTATCTTGTAAGAAAGACCTGAAAGCAGACAGTAACTTCAGGAAGCGCTCAAGGCAGGAAACTCCAATTAGGAATAAACATGCTACAATTCTGCAGTCTGGTATTAAATCTTACATTCCTAAAAAGGGAAGAGTTGAAGTTGCGCCTCCAGAAAGTTTTTTATTTGCTGCCTTAGGCAAATGTTCATCATCTTGGTTTCTGTGGATACCATTTTTAGGCTACTAAGTAACACCATGGAGTGCCTATGCAAAATTCAAAGCTGTGGTTCTCAATGGGTAGCCAGCCTTAGGTAATTTTATAGATTTAGTCATTAATTGCTCTGAGCTTCCATATCTGTTGAATAACAGTAAGTAGGAATTTCTTAACTTCTATAGAAGAGGTTACATGCGTAACTACATTCCGGGCAGTAAGGCTGTATCTCCAACGCCAAAGTCTGTCGATGCCAGTTACAAGTGCTCAGAACACGGACCCAGCCTTGTGACTGGTTTTGCTACTAGAGCCGACTAGAAAATACATGAAGGCATCTCAAGAAATGGAAACCGCTGATTAAATGCACCGGGGGTTTTTTGGTGTGGGTTATTTTGGCGATCATGTGTTTTGTCCCCGGCAGCCTTTCCAAACCCCGGAGCGCTCCGGGAGTCCCGGCCAGACCCCTCCGGGCCGTGNGCTGTCCCGCCGTGGGATCCGCCCGCCGTCCCGCCGCTTCCCACCGCGTCCCGCCACAGCACCGTGCGGTGAGTGCCCTCGGGGCAGGGCCGGGCCAGGCATGTCCTCCGCCCGGGCCGGGAGAGCGGCCGCCATCCCGGGCAGTGCTCCGCTGGCCTGGGGCGGGCGCGCCGGGCGGGGCGGGACGGGGCGGGACGGGGCGGGGCGGGG